>BKCP01006071.1:2501190-2575684 GCA_008636005.1 Striga asiatica | reverse complement strand
TATATCAGCCATGTATTAGTATTCGTCTCGGCCCAAAGGAAATGCCGAGCCCACGCCTCACGCGTGCCCAGCAGGCCGCGCGTCCAAGCCTCGCGCGAGTGGATGTGCGAGCCCAATCCTTGGCCCATGGTGATTAATTCCGAGCTTAAGTTCAATGGCCCATATCATGCGTGTGTTAGGGACAATTCTGGTGGCTAATTAAGCTTAAGTTGCCCTAACAATGATTAAGGAAAGTCAACAAGGGATTAAGGCTAAGTGGGTGATTGCCACATGCATTATTATAATGCCTTGTGTAAGAATGTGTCCCCCATCTTGTGGCTTTGTTTTCTCTGCCCCTCCTCATTATATAAGGACCACTTCTCAGCTGAGTTAAGGTCATTTGGCACTCCAAGTACTCAGCTTATAGAGAGAGTTAGTGAGCAAAACCGAGAGCTTGGGCCTTAGTTCATCCGCGCGCGCGAGAGGGAGCTAGAGGGGAGAGCCGCGAGTTTCACTAGTCCCAGCCGTGTCCTCTTGAGTTTTATGATTATCCAAGTACTTGGTGGATTTTTATAAGCCTCTTGAGCTCACCATTTCAGTCATTAGCAGCGAGTTTCAACCCCAAGTCCGAAGTGTCTCGAGTAGACCCGAGCTAAGGCCATTAGCACCTTTCGCGTGTTCGAGCAAGGTAAGCTCGTGCGTATCATTTTTCCAAGATTATTCATGATAAAATAGGAATTATCATGTTGAAAATGATGCCATGCATGTTCATATTATGGAGTTCTGAATTTTTGAACATGTGATCCCTAATTTCGTAAGTTCTTGTGCATGCATGATATGGCCGAGTTTGATGGCTTAAAAATCCTCAAAAATCATGGGTATGACATGGTTAAAAGATTAGCATGCTTTGAGTTCAATTGTTCGGTAAATTTGTTAAGTGAAATCGAGCCATTTTCACCTTCGAACCTAAGTATAAGTGCATGCATGTATGGACCAATGTTCTAGCCTCATTAGCCATGGTTTTTGATGCTAGTATTCGGCCCTAAGTGTTTTGATAAGTTGAGCATGTTAGTTCGGTGACCTAGGGCCCAAAGGTGCCATATAGGCCCTACCGGACCGAGCCCTCATCCACTCGAGTTGCCCTAGCATTTCTTGGCATTTTTACATGTTACTTATCATGTTGAGTTGTTTTGGGTTGGTAGTCACCGGAAAAGTTGCCGGAAGTTCGGCAAAGGATCGGCTAGGGTCACCAGCGCGTGCCGTGGCCGTGCCGCGTCGTAGAGGCCAGGCAGTGCCTCTGTCCGTGCCTGCATCTAGCACACGCGAGGCACCGCAGCCCCCAGCGCACGCGACAGTGCCCAGCAGCGCCTGTCCGTGCCAGTGTGCGAGGCCTTGGCGCCAGTCGCGCCCCAGCACCTCCGACAGCGCCCGGCAGCGCTGTCCCAGTGTCATGCACGCGTGACCTCGAGCCAGACGCTCGTGCCACGCGGAGTCGACCTCGGGTCGTGCCAGCAGCGCACCCGAATGTTCAGTGCCGCACCTTGGTGAACCCGATCCTGTTCAGAGGCCTCGGGACGTGCCTAGCAGCACGCCCGCGAGCCCAGGGTCGCTCGGCAGCGCCCTAACAGTCTTAGCCGCGCCTGAGCCGCGCGAGTAGTGTCTGGCCGCGTGATGCGGATGTGGTCATTAACCCCGGCAAACCCAAGGACGAGAACCACGATGGCCTCGAGAGATGACGAGAGGCTAGGCGAGAAAAGGCTCGGGCACGGGCTAGGAGGGTGTGCGCAACCGAGCCGCGAGGCGTGCGAGTCTAGGCCAAGTGAAGAAGAGGTGCGCGACGGGAAGTGCGCGTGAACACGAGGCTTGGGCCGACGACGAGAGTGAGAAGATTGTGCCTGGGAAGTTGGCAGATTGGTGCAAGGCGTGCGCAAGAGAGCGACGTCACGACGAATGCAAGCTAAGGCCAACGGTGCACGAGGGGTGGATGTAGGGCGGACAGCGTGCACGGGGCGCGGTTGCGATGGGACGAACGAGCGAGTGGTATGGGACAGTGCGATGGGCTCGAGGAGCTGGTGCGGGAACGGCGCGATAGCAGAAGTCACGCGCGAGGCATTGGTCGAGTGGGACGATGAGGTCGACGCGGCTGCGACACATGCGCACGTGACTGGGACGCATCCGAGGCGATGAGCGAGCAAGGAAGTGTGGCCGAGCGAGGGGACGTGGGCAGAACTCGCGCGGTTGGTGACGACGCACGCGGTAAGGCACGCGGGCGCAGAGCGGGAGTAGCGCGCAACGCGTGGGGCACAGACGCGTACCTTGGCGCGCAAGAGACCGAGGGCGACAAAGACTAGGGTTAGCGAGGTGCGCAACGCGTAGGGCGGCTAGGGTTTCGATGCACGCGCGATTTGCCTATTAGCATAGTTAGGAATATTAGTTTGGTTAAGAATCCAAATAAAAGGCATGTGCCTATTAGTTTCCTATTTGTCTTTTAATTGTTTGGTAAGTCCATATTCCCTAGATGTTTAGTTGCATTAGGATTTATTTACTTGCATGATTTAGGAGTTCTATTTAGACTAGGACTAGATTTATTTCAGCATCTATAAATATCCATGTACCCTATTATTTTCGAGTACGATGGTTGAGTAAATAGAAAAGAGTCGAACATTGTGTTCAAAGTTCTCGTGTGTTTTCTCCTGTGAGTTTACATAGAGTTCGTGATTGAAATAGGACCAACATCCAAGTTTCGTCACAGTTATTGGAATAGGACCAACATCCAAGTTTCATCACACGTATCGCAAAGTACGAAGGCGTCGGCGCGCGTATTAGCAACCTATCGCAAAGGAACCAAGGCGTCGGTGCAGGTTTTGAGTGAATCGAGTTAGACGTAACACACGATCCTTCATCATTGGTGCTTTCATTGAGAGTGATTGATCGTGTGTTGGGTTGAACGTTTTCTTCCCCATTCTATTTTCTTTCTTTTGAATTTTTCTTTTGTTTCGTGAAGTATCAAAAAGAAAAAAAAAACAGAGAGAGAGTGTCGAGTGATGATGACACATAAGGAGAGGATCGAAGCCTTGGAGGAGAGTTTGAAGTCCATCGGCAATGGCCAACACCTTGTCAATGAGAATTTCGCTAAACTCGAGCTCATGGTGCATGATCTAGCCAGGCAACTCACGCGCATGACACGTCGACCGCGAAGGAGCCACACCTCGCGATCGACCGCGGCATCGAGCAGCCCCGGGACCGACCACGAAGACGACGACAGACGATCACGGAGGACCCGCGCATCACGCGCGATGCACCACCACGACGACCGAGGCTATGCACGACCAAAGCTCACGATGCCTACGTTCACAGGGACCGACCCGGACGCGTGGCTAAATCGAGCCATGCAATTTTTTGAGATCAATGATGTGCACAAGTCCGAGAGAGTCAAGATCGCCGCTTATCATCACGATGGTGAAGCAAACACGTGGTGGCAATGGATGTCACATGTGTACAAGACCATAGGCGAGGACATTCGATGGAGACACTTCAAAAAGGAGTTGGTCACACGTTTTGGCACAAGTGACTACTATGACTATGACGAGGCGCTCTCCCAAATCCGTCAAAACGGTAGCCTCCGAGACTACTAAAAAGAGTTCGAACGCATTGCAAGTCGGGTGCGAGAATGGCCCGAGAGCGTATTGGTAGGCGCGTTCATTGGCGGACTTAAGGTCGAGCTAGCGGCTGAGGTACGATTGGATGGGCCGCGAACAACACGGGCGGCAATGGAGTCGACACGGCTATGCGACGACCATTTGGTCGCGATGCGCAAGGCCAACAAGGGTGATGGACGCACGGAACCGCAGCGCACAAGTACCGCGACCGATGAGACGCCCACACGGGTCGAATCCAAACCGACCGAAGATAGCACGCGTACCATGAGCCATATGCGACGGCTTACGACCGAGGAGATCCAACGAAGGCGTGAGAGAGGCTTATGCTTCACTTGCAATGAGAAGTTCACGCCGGGCCATATATGTACTAGAAAGCAAGTATTCTTGCTTGAGTTTGATGAAGAAGAGCCGGAACGTGAAGAGTACGAGCACAAGGAGACCTTGCTACATGTGATCAAAAGCAAGAAAAGAGGTGCTGAGAGAGGTCCGAGGATGATCCGATTCACGGCGACCGTACAAAGCGAACAGCTCGAAGTACTAGTGGACAGTGGGTCGACATTAAATTTTATAGACAAAGAGCTGTCCAAAGGCTTGGAAACGCCGATGAAAAAAGTAAAGCAGTTCGGGGTGAAGGTTGCCAACGGAGATGAACTAAGGAGTTTCGAGCTATACAAAGGGGTTCCCATATTTGCACAAGGCTATGACTTGAAGGCTGATCTTTATGTCTTACCTTTAACGGGACCAGACATAGTACTTGGAGTTCAATGGCTCGAGACATTGGGACCTATCACGACAAACTACAAGAGGGGCACGATGATATATGGGCGGGCCCAGAAGCGAATCAAGCTGCTAACTGAGGACCCAGGAGAAGAGCCCGAGGAACTTGACAAGATCAATTACTTTATCCTTGAGGACAAGGAAATTCTCGAAGAGGGCGGGAATGATGCGGATATGGTCATTAACCCCGGCGAACCCAAGGACGAGAACCAGGATGGCCTCGAGAGATGGTGAGAGGGTAGGAGAGAAAGGGCTCAGGCACGGGCTAGGAGGGAGTGCGCACGCACTAAGGCGCGCATACCGGCGGGACGCGGCAACCGAGCCGCGAGGTGTGCGAGTCTAGGCCAAGTGAAGAAGAGGTACGCAACAGGAAGTGCGCGTGAACACGAGGCTTGGGCCGACGACGAGAGTGAGAAGTTTGTGCCTGGGAAGTTAGGAGATTGGTGCAAGGAGTGCGCAAGAGAGCGACGCGCACGACGAATGCAAGCTAAGGCCAACGGTGGACGAGGGGTGGATATAGGGCGGACAGCGTGCACGGGGTGCGGTTGCGATAGGACGGACGAGCGAGTGGTATGGGACGGTGCGATGGGCTCGAGGAGCTGGTGCGGAAAGGGCGCGATGGCGGAAGTCACGCGCGAGGCATTGGTCGAGTGGGACGATGAGGTCGACGTGGCGAGCGTGTGCGACACATGCGCACGTGACTGGGACGCATCCGAGGCGATGAGCGAGCAAGGAAGTGAGGCCGAGCGAGGGGACGTGCGCAGAACTCGCGCGGTTGGTGACGACGCACGCGGTAAGGCACGCGGGCGCAGAGCGGGAGTAGCGCGCAATGCGTGGGGCACAGGCGCGTACCTTGGCGCGCAAGAGACCGAGGGCGACAAGGACTAGGGTTAGCGAGGCGCGCGACGCGTAGGGCGGCTAGGGTTTCGATGCGCGCGCGACTTGTCGAGCAAGCAAAGGATATGGACATAATTTACTTAGCATAGTTAGGAATATTAGTTTGGTTAGGAATCCAAATAAAAGGCATGTGCCTATTAGTTTCCTATTTGTCTTTTAATTGTTTGGTAAGTCCATATTCCCTAGATGTTTAGTTACATTAGAATTTATTTACTTGCATGATTTAGGAGTTCTATTTAGACTATGACTAGATTTATTTTAGCATCTACGTACCCTATTATTTTCGAGTATGATGGTTGAGTAAATAGAAAAGAGTCGAACATTGTGTTCAAAGTTCTCGTGTGTTTTCTCCTGTGAGTTTACATAGAGTTCGTGATTGAAATAGGACCAACATCCAAGTTTCGTCACAGTGATTGGAATAGGACCAACATCCGAGTTTCGTCACACGTATCACGAAGTACGAAGGCGTCGGCGCGCGTATTAGCAACCTATCGCAAAGGAACCAAGCCGTCGGCGCGGGTTTTGAGCGAATCGAGTTAGACGTAACACACGATCCTTCATCACCGCGTCAGTCCTCGCTGCAGCCGCACTCAGGTTGTGCCAGCCGCACGCCCAGTGCCCAGTCAGCCCGGGTACGCGTCAGCTCCGCGTCCCTCGTGTTCGGTCGTGCCCAGCAGCGCACCAACACTCCCAGTGACCCTCGGCTGTGCCCAGTAGCACCGGAGTGGCACTAGTCGTGCCCATGCTCGCGCCAGCAGCGCACTAGAGCACCCAGCCACCCTTAGTCGTGCCCAACAGCACCTAGTGGCACCAGTTGTGCCAGGGCCCATGCCAGCCGCACCGCCCGTGCCCAGTAGCGCCTAGTACCAAGGCCCGGTCGCACCCAGCTCGTGCCCAGCGCCGTGCCAGGGCCCTAGCAGGCCCGGCACGAGACCGAACTCGGCCAGTCCAAGCAGCCCGTGACCACCCGGTCCAGAGTGAACCGGTGGTCCGACCCGGTCCGGTTCAGCCCGACCCGGTTCATCCAGTTAGCGAGCCGGCCGGTTTAGTCGGCGGTTCGAGTCCGTTTTGGTTCGTGATTTTCGGTCCGAGTTTTATTCCGAAATCTAAGTATTTTTCCGAGCCAAACCAGACCAGTTGAGCATATCAGTATAATTTCTGGACTTAGAATTATTTCAGTGAACCCTTAGAGCGTTCCTTTATATCCGGATGAATAATCTGATAGAGTAGAGCATCCTAGCACATTATTGAGCATATGACAAGCATAGTACTTAGTATATTTGTTTGCTTATATTTTTATGTAGCTTGAGGAGTTAGCTACCAGCACAGCCGCACTTACTCGTTGTCAAAACCGATCAGATGGGGACCCAGTCTGGGTTATACATTGAGTATAATAGTCGATATCACGTTCAGGTATGTATATGAGTTTTATCCGCTTGGGGTTAAGGCCGAGTTGTCCTTCCCTAAGTTCTGGTGATGGCCTAGTTCGCCTTAATTATACCATCAGAGTGTTCACACGGTACCGGCCAGAGTGTCCGAGAGTTACCGTCCAGAGTGTCCGGGAGGTTTCAGTTACCGGCCATAGTGTCCGGGAGTTTCAGTTACTTATATATACCAGTCCTGTGATATCATTATTATTATTGTTGTTTACTTTAGATAGGGTTTTTATGGAGTATAAGTGGACCATACTCACCCCCACTTTATATTTTCAGATGGCAGGATCGGCGGGCAAGCGTGAGTCCAGCTGTGGTGGTTGTGGTCGTGGAGTTTGCACAGCTAGCCGATTCGGGACATTTGTTTACCATGTTTATTTTCGATCATGCATGACAGTATTTTCAGACTTTAAAGTCTTACCCAGTTCGCCAGTACGAACGGGTCCAGATTAATATGCATGATTCGATAAAATATAAATCTGATTTCTTTAAGTCTAAACCAGCCGTTAGACCTAGTTTAAAGAAAATGGATTTTTAAGCAGTAAAGTTTTAGCAGCATCCCGAGATAGTTGCAAATGATTTCAAAAAATTTATAAGCGTTTTTGAAAGAGTTAAAATTTGCGAAAACTTGGCCCTAAGTAGCGGGGTGTTGCACATGATCACTCCTGGTACGCATACACTCAAACAAGCAACGGGATACAAGCACCAAAGATAGACAAAGGAAAGTAAAAAGCAAACACCCCAAAAATTAACCAAATAATAAGAACAACAAAACAAGAAACAAAGAGAAACACGGAAATAATAAATCACAAAAATAAAGAGAAATACAAAAACAAATGAATAGACGCACGAATTAATTCCTAAACCTTCCCCGGCAATGGTGCCATTTTGTTGTAGTTTATTTTACCGGAGTAGAACCGAAAGATTCGAACACCGGGTCGTGTTCTCAAGGAAGGTTAGCTAGATTAAATCGCACGGGTATTCAATTCACAAAAAAGAAAATATTCCTAAACACTCTAATCAAAGTTGTCGGTTTTGATTATTAGCTATTGATTCCTAAAATAAGCAATTTAAATGTCGCAACTCATAAACGCAATTCAACAAGATATAAACGGGCTAGGGTATCGGGGATAATCGCTTCCGATTGTACACACATTTGTAGGCAATCAATAACTCGGTTAATTGGTTCGACTAATTAATTAATGTAGCTATTTATCCTCAATAACTCTTCGTAACATGCGGATAAACATAAACGAGCAAATTAATGAAACAATTAACACATAGACAATACGTCTCCGAACATGTCTACTCTCAACGAGCCAAGTTCCACCAATTTCTCCCCTCTCGGTTTTAAAATCGATTATCTCTACGACTCCTCCCCTTTCGGTTCTAAAAATCGCAAGTCAATTAGAAAGTGTTTAATCAACTAATCATGTAGAATTAACAAACTCTAACCCAACAAATCAATATTCAACCACAACTAGAAGTGTCACTCTTTGATTATATCAACAAATTAACCTAAGTGTCACTCTTAGGTTATAACAATTTATCAAGTATGATTTTATCAAGTCATAATTAAAACAACTCGTCAAGGTTGAGCTATCGTCATGCATATAAACGAGAACAAACTGAAATGATTATCTCCTAACCCTAGCTAGAGGATTAGCTACTCATAAATGATTCAACACAAACATTCATATCATACCAAGCCATCATCATCATCATAAACATAATGAGAAGGAGAACTTCTAATAATATGCAATCCAATGTCAAATGAAAGTACAAGCCAAATCCAAATTGCAACAAGTCTTGAAAATATCCTTCCCCAAACTTCCAAACCAAAGAAAAACTTAAGAGAGACTTTTTAGGAAAAACCAAAGAGAAGATGAATCCCTCTTGAAGAGAAAGGTGAAGAATATAAGAAGATAATGAGAAGAAGAATGAGAAGAAACATGTTTCTTGGTCTCCTGTTGTAGTTTATTTTACCAGGGTAGAATCGAAAGATTCGAACACCGGGTCGTGTTCTCAAGGAAGGTTAGGTGGATTAAATCGTACGGGTATTCAATTCACAAAACCGAAAATATTCCTAAACACTCCAACCAAAGTTGTCAGTTTTGATTATTAGCTATTCGTAAAATAAGCAATTTAAATGTCGCAACTCACAAACGCAATTCAAAAACATATAAACGGGCTAGGGTATCGGGGATAATCGCTTCCGGTTGTACACACATTTATAGGCAATCATTAACTCGGTTAATTGGTTTGACTAATTAATTCCTTTAGCGGTTTATCCTCAATAACTCTTCGTAACATGCGGATAAACATAAACGAGCAAATTAATAAAACAATTAACACATAGAACATACGTCTCCGAACATGTCTACTGTCAATGAGCCAAGTTTCACCAATTTCTCCCCTCTCGGTTTTGAAATCGATTATCTCTACGACTCCTCCCCTTTCGGTTCTAAAAGTCGCAATTCAATTAGAAAATGTTTAATCAACTAATCATGTAGAATTAACAAATTCTAACCCAACAAATCAATATTCAGCCACAAATCGAAGTGTCACTCTTCGATTATATAAAAAAATTAACCAAGTGTCACTCTTAGGTTATAACAATTTATCAAGTATGATTTTATCAATTCATAATTAAAACAACTCATCAAGATTGAGATATCGTCATGCACATAAACGAGAACAAACCAGAATGATTATCCCCTAACCCTAGATAGAGGATTAGCTACTCATAACTGATTCAACACAAACATTCATATCATACCAAGCCATCATCATCATCATAAACATAATGAGAAGGAGAACTTACTAATAATATGCAATCCAATGTCAAATGCAAGTACAAGCCAAATCCAAATTGCAACAAGTCTTGAAAATATCCTTCCCCAAAATTCCAAACCAAAGAAAAACTTAAGAGAGACTTTTTAAGGAAAACCAAAGAGATGATGAATCCCCCTTGAAGAGAAAGGTGAAGAATATAAGAAGATAATGAGGAGTAGAATGAGTAGAAACATGTTTCTTGGTCTCCAATCCCCTTTTTCAGGTGTATGCTCCTCAAAACAAGCCCCAAAAATCGACCACTTCACCCCCACTAGCGAGCAAAATGAGGAAATTATTTTTTTTTTTCTGCGAATTTCAGTCTCCGCGGCCGCAACTTGCCCCATGGACGCGATCTTTCAGTGCAGAAAAATCCTCGCAGCTCGCGGATTCCCTTGCGACTGCAGTGCGCGACTTCACGTTTTAGGCTCGTTTGAACTCGTCCGAACTCGAAATTGAGTTTCGTTTTTTTCTATGCATCGTTAACGAACCCATCTATTCAATGATGCTTGCATGGACAAATTATTCTTGAAATCCTATTCTCCAAAAGCTTATGACCAGCACACCAAAGATGTGTTCCATGCGACTTCGCATTTTGGGCCCGTTCGGACTCGTCTAAGCTCGAAATTGAGCTCTGCTTTTTCTCGCATGTCATTAACGAACCCTTCTACGCAACCATGACTGCCCGGTCGATGTTCGGGCTAAATCAATTCCTCACGGGCTTTCGACCAACACACCAAAACGAAGAAAAATCGGAAATACACAGGAAAAACAGAAAGAGAACCAAAATAAAGGAAAACACGCAATAATCAACAAAACGAACTAAAAACCAACAAAAAGACCTAAAATGGGGGAAAAAAGAATACAAAACAATAAGAAAAAACGTAACAAAAATGAAACAAACACGCATCCAACGATAGGTTACATGGTCCACAAGCAAACATTGATCATACCATCTAGCAACTATAAAGTAGTATGACATAGAAATTTAACAACACCCACTTGGAAATCGTGGTAGGACTTAGCACACAATTAGCTAGTCGTAGGTCGAGGTCTCGACTCCTCAAACACCTACATTTAATAAAGATAATTCATCAATATTATTATCTTGGCACTTAGGATAATTCACGAGAATTCATATTTAGTCGATCATCATCGAACTAAGTAGTTCGTGGAATTTTGTGGAATTTGAAACTCTTGGATTTGAAGGTTAGACTCGGAAAAATCATTTAAAATGGCGTTGCGGGCTCGGCACGGGCACAGGCTAGGCGCGTACCGGGTGCTGGCTGGCCGGTCTGGGCATTTTCTAGCTTGCTTGGGTGGCTGGGGCGCGGGTGGTGGCGCTGAGGCGCCTAAGGGCCGGCTGGTGGTTGTTGCACTCGTTTAGGCGCGCGTAGGTACGGTATGCGGCTGTTGGACGCGGGGCGACACGGGCAGTCACTTGGGGACTCGCGGTCGATGCGGGGACATGCACGCGGGGGCACTGGCGACATGAAACGGTACTGGAACGTGCGCAGGGCGACACTAGCGATACGGTGCGGCATGGGGCACGTGCGGAGTTACGCTGACAGCGGCCCGAGGCAAATGACAGCTGAACATCTCGACCGAGGCTTTTGGAGTTTGGCTCGGGGCAATTCAATGAAAATTTTACCAGGTAACAACAACTCACGAAGGGACCAGAACAGCAAAGATTAACACTTACACTCAATCTTAACCCATAGATCAAATTTTTGCAAGAAAGGTGTATGAACAATTGTTTTTCTGGTTCAATAGGCTACCTAATGAATCAGGACCTGAACTTTTTACACAATAAAATAGACTAAAAAATTAACCATAACACAAGAGAGAGGTCCTTAAATACCACCCCAACCCACAAATCAATTTTTGGCAAAGAATAGGTCATAAGGAGGGGTTTCTAGTTCACAGGGCTATAGGTCGAATAAAGAGTTGAAATTTTAACAGCAAGTATAACATCATAAGAGAATCCTAACTCCAGAAAATCAAGCTGTTTAGAAGAGTCAATCTTTTTATAAGATTTTCAAAAAATTAGGTCATTAACAACAAGTCTTGGTTCAGGCAACTACATACCGAGTTTAAATCTGAAACTTTAACTCAACATCATTCAATGTAACAGGATCTTACCCTCCAAATTTTAGAGAAAACGGACGAGAGCCCGCTTCAAGAACTTTCCGGTGACCGTTCTCGGCGACTTTCTGGTAATCTCCGCTTAGTTTCTTTTCTGCTTTTCTTTGTCTTTTTTGTCACGATGTCTTCTCCCTCGAAATCCGTGAGCGGCGGTGGTTCCGCCTGCAAAAACGCCGGCCCCTCCGGCGGCGCGGCCCACGTAGATGGCAAAATGGCCGTTCACTCTCCTCCTGCATCGGTAGGCGTCATCCTCACAGCCGTCCCCATCTTCGTGGTTCGACCAGACTCTCCGGCGACCGAGACCGCCTCCGACGGCGGCAGAGATCACAATTCTGGGGTTCTCCCGACATCACTACGCGTGAGTGCCGATACCGACCTGAACCCATCGGCCGCGGCCGACGCCGACTCTGTTGACCTCGGTTTTTTAGATTTCGACTCTGATGTCGACCAAGATCTGGTCGACGAGACTCTTCGGGGGGACACCGGCGGTCGGGAGCGCGTTCCCATGGGTCTGGGGGACTCGGCGACTAATGCTGCCCTTGAAGCCGCGACGACCGCTCCTCCTGGATTCTGGCGCTGGCCTGAGCGAGTCTGGGCGACTCCGAGCAATGTGGTGGCTTGGGCTATGGAGTCGGTCTTGGACGATGCCGACTTGGCTCAGTTGAGGGGGAAATTTAATTTTGGCCCCGGAGTTTGGATCTTTGCGCCCTACGCCGGAGAGCAGATTCATTGCCCACTGCCGGGCTATATCGGGGTTTACCGTCATAGCATTCAGTTGGGTCTCCGATTCCCCCTGCCCGGCGCGCTGAACGATATCCTCAGCGAGCTTGAGATCGGCATCAGCCAATATATGCCGACGGTGTTTGCTCGGCTCGTGAGTCTGATCGTCATGTTCCGTCGCGAGGGCTGGCCCGACCCTACTGGCGACAAAGTGAAAGCCTTGTTCTCTTTCGGGCGCTCCGGCGACACCGGCAACTATTACAGCTCGTGTTTCCGGGTATCGATAAGACGTTGGTGGCCAAGTTGCCGGAGACCTTACGTGGTTATATGCCGAAGTGGTTTTGGGTTGGCGACGAGTGGAAGACCCAGGACGCGACCCGACATCCGCCCACGCATTTCATTTCTCATGCCAATAAGCTTTTTCATTTTCCCTTTGTTGCCGTCTACTGATTTCTCCTTTTTGTTTTAACAGGTCGTAATTTATGTTTTCAGTCCGCAGTGTGAGTTCGGCCCCTAGCTCTTGTCTTGCTACCCGGATCAGCACCTTGTTGAGACTCAACCCAGAAAGGCGGCACTACTCGACACTTACCAAAGAGGAAATCTTGCTCGACCACAATCTCAGCCCGGTGATCATTGACAAATCCTTTCAGCCAGGTATTGTATTATTCCTTTAATTTATCATTCGTAATTTCCGTTTCTTTCCTGACCGTCACTTATCTGCAGTTTACTACCCTATCCTCCGCTTTAAAGGGTTTGAGTCGACGAAGGCTGCGAACAAATACCAACGCAAATACCCTAACCCACTCAAGGCCAGGATCAAAGACGCTATGTCTGGTCGCTTGAACTTGGCCAAGAAGAGGTCGTCACTCGCGAAGGACGTGACTGGGGTGACGGTCACAGCGGCTGCTGGGGCCGAGTCGGTCGCCCACCAAGGTCCGCGAGCGCCCGGGGCGGAGCCGCGAGTCACAAGGCGCCGGGCACGGGAGGAGCGGGGCCCGACTGGCGATGACATTACTGGCGACGGCATCGAGGACCTGATCCCTGCCAAGAAGAAGAAGGGCGCTGAGGCAGAGGGTTCAGGCCCAAAGAAGAGCACCGAGGTGGAGGGTTCAGGTCCTGACAAGAAGAAGATGGCTTACGTCCACCAGAGTAAGGCGAGCTCCTTTGTCCCTATCGATGCCAAGCGGAGGGCTCGTGTGGCTAAGGCCCTTCCCGGCTTCCCGGACGATTGGTTCCTCTATCTCTGAGCCGCTGAAAGGGTCTCCATTCCCAATGAGTTCGGGGTTCCCAAAGAGGTGTTGAGGGCAGCACGGCTCCCCCTGGTCGCTTGGACTCCGACTGTCCAGGCCGGTGTCTCTCAACTCTCCACCCCCTCGCTCATTCAGCACGGGCGTTGGTCGAGCTCGTCTTGGCTGCCGATCGGTCGCAGAAAACCTTGGCTGACCACTGAAAGTTGGAGGCCGACCACGAGCTCTGTCGCGGAAAGATCGCTTCCCTAAGCACCAAGGCGAAGCGGACGTCGGAGTTGGAGAATCGCCTTGTATTGGCGGAAGCCGAGGCGATGAAGGCTGGGGAGAGGGAGCTTGAGGCTTCTCGTGCAACGGCTAGGATGGCCGAGGAGCTGAAGAAGGAGAAGGCGGCCTGGGCTGCCAGAGAGTTCGAACTCTCGGAGCGGCATGCAAAGGCACTGGGCGAGAAGGTGGATCGGCACGTGGCCGAGCTTGACAAGCTCAAGGCTCATGTCGTCAGCCTCCAGAAGCAGCTCGAGGCGCATACTGCCGCGCTCGAGATGCACACTGCCGAGGGGGTTTCAGGGGACGGCCTCCCTCGTATTCCACTTCGTCGGCCAACCTATCCGGAGATCCAAGAGCTGTTTAGCAAAGATATCATGGCCGACATGGACTCCGGGGTCGGCTATAACCTCTTCTGGCTCTTCCAGCGACTTGACTCCGGTCTGCTCACCTTGGAGGACTTTCGCGAAATAATGCTAGCGAAGATCTCCAAGCACGGGTTAAATGCCGAGTTCGAGGGGCTGGTGTACGAGGTGGACGAGGAAGAGGCCGCCCTAGTGCGCCGCCAGAAGGGATGGGATGACGACGTGATCGTCGGTTTTGAAAATTTCGGGCCCACGCCTCCCGACGAGATGCGTCTGGCACCGAGTGAGTCTTTGTCCGGCTATACATCATTCTTGCTGCCGACGAGGGACTTTGCCGATGCGGACGACCCTTCTCAGATATTGCGGGGGACGAACGACCATGAGGCCGGCCCATCTGGCGATGCCGGGGATGCCCAGGGCGAGGAGACTAATCAAGACGAGGGAGCCCATCCGGTTTCCGACAAGACCGGCGACGCTCCCAACCCGTCTCCCGGCAGCTAGTTTCTCTTTTATAGCCTGCGAGCCATCTTTTGCGACCGCCTGTGGTCTTCTTTTGAAAAATTTGATTGGTGCCGACTAGACGTTTTGTATCGCGAATATTAAGTTGTTTTGAAGGATTGTTATTTTTAATTTGTTTAATAGCGTTTTTATGCTTTTTTACGTATCCGTGTTTGCAATTTTTAATTATTCCAAGTATGGCTTGAGTGTCGGGTTGAGCGCTTACCATTTGGACGGCCGAGCCCCGTGGTTGGGCTCGACGCCTTTTATTTACTTGGTCGAGCCTCGAGATCGGGCTCGACACTTTTTATTTACTTGGTCGAGCCTCGAGATCGGGCTCGGCACTTTTTATTTACTTGGCCGAGCCTCAAGATCGAGCTCGGCACTTTTTATTTACATGGCCGAGCCTCGATCGGGCTCGACACTTTTTATTTACTTGGCGCATTACATGTCTGATTTGTCCATTGAATCGGGTGATGGTTTGGCCTCGTCGAGCCTCATGCTTGAGCCCGTTATTCATTCCTTACATTGGCGACTGTGGCCTTACCGGGCTACTTTGCCGAGCCCGGCTCGTGCCGGCCGGGCCATCGTACTGATCCGACCTGCACATAATTATGTGGCAGCTTACCAAACCGGTCTCGCGTTCGGACTCGGTCGTATTATTGGCCTGACTGGGCTTCCTAGTTGAGCCCAGCTAGTGCCGACTAGGTCATCATACTGATCCTAGCCAACACTTTGTTCCTTACGTTAATTAGGCCGCTTCGACTCGATCTATACTTATTAAAAGTAAATGCAAATAGGTGAAAACTACATACTTTTATAGAGCTTGACAATTTTCTTACAAAACATCATTACAAAAGATCACCCTAAACCTACTGGTAGAAGTTTTTAAAAAATGCTGAATTCCATGGGTATTAGTGGGGGGTGCCGTCCAGGTGTTCGAGACGGTAGGCCCCGTGGGGAAGGACCTCGCTGATCCTGTAGGGTCCTACCCACTTCGGATCAGGCCACGTGACCCTTTTTAATACCAAGTCGCCGACCTGGTAAGAGCGCGACTTAACTTGGAAATTGATGTACCTCTCACTTTGCCTCTTGTACGCCGCGTTCCTGAGCTCGACTTGCGACCGGTGCTCGTCTATCAGGTCAAGGTTTGCTCTCAGCGACCCGGAGTTGGATTCTTCTTCGAAGTGGGTTACCCGGAAAGTCGGGGCACTGAGCTCGAGGTATCATCGCTTCGGTCCCATATGCCGGGAGAACAACGTTTCTCCGGTGAATGACCTGGCTGTGGTGCGATATGACCAGAGCACATTTGGGAGTTCCTCCGGCCAGGCTCCTTTCGCGGCTTCAAGTCGGACCTTGAGCTCTTGCTTGATTATTTTGTTCACAGCTTCGACTTGGCCGTTAAATTGAGGATGATAGGGTGTCGAGAAGAAGTGTTTGATGTCATGTTGTTCGCAAAACGCTTCTAATTTCTTCCCTTCGAATTGTTTCCCGTTGTCGGTGATTATTAAGTTCGGCGCCCCAAAACGACACATGATGGACTTCCATAGAAAATCAATCATTTTCTGTTCCGGCATGGTGGCGAGCGACGTATTTCACTCCGCCTTTTCCGGTAGGTAGGGGGCCGATCAGGTCGACACCCCACTTGGCGAACGGCCACGGGCTGAAGATCGACTTCAAGGGCTGAGAAGGTTGGACGATGTTGGGTGCGAAAGTTTGGCATTTTGCGCATCTCCGGGCCATATCCAAGGCGTCCTTCTTCAAGCTCAGCCAATAATAGGCTTGCCTGAGGACTTTGTGAGCAAGAGCGTACTCTCCGGAGTGGTTTCCGCAAACTCCCTCGTGAATCTCTTTGAGTATGTATTCTACACCTTTCTCGTCTATGCACTTGAGCAGAGGTGCCGAGTACCCCCGCTTGAACAGTTCACCGGCCACGATCGTAAACCGAGCTGCCCGGGTACGGAGCTATCTGGCCTCTTTTGGGTCAGACTGCAACGCACCGGTCTTGAGATACGACTGGATCGGGACCATCCAGTTAGGTTGCTCCTCGTCTCGATCGACCTGACCGACACCTAGGATGGAAGTGTTGAGCACTGATGGTTGTTCCTTGTGGCCGACTTGGACATATTCAACGGTCTCCACCCTGACACTTGAGGCGAGGCGGGCCAAGGCGTCGGCCTGCACGTTCTCTGTCCGGGGGATGTGTTATATCCGGGTCCGTAGTTCGGCCAACTTTTTCTTCACTAGCCCCAGGTAGGGAACCAGCCTTGGTTCTTTGACCTCGAATTCCCTGGAGACTTTTTTGACCATCAGCATTGAGTCGGAGTATATGATGAGGTCGGTCAGGCTCATGGCTTTAGCCAAAGCGAGCCCGGATAGCAATGACTCGTATTCGGCCTCATTGTTGGTCGCCGGGAAGAGGTATTGGATCGAATGGCAGAAGAGCTTCTTTTTGGGATCCACGAGGACGACCCCTCCGCCTGCTCGTCTGGCAGTGGAGGATCCATCCACGTACATCACCCAAGGCTCCTCGCCCTTCGCTTCCTCGACTCCCAGCGTGAATTCGGCTATGAAGTCCGATAGTACCTGCCCCTTCATTGTTGTTCGGGGTTGGTAGTGGATGTCGTACTGTCCTAGCTCCACCGCCCATTTCACCATCCGGCCCGAAGTGTCGGGCCGGTGTAAAATCTACCTTAGTAGGTAGGCTGTGAGGACGGTGATTGAATATTCCAAGAAGTACGGTCCTAGCTTCCGGGCTGCGATCACCAAAGCGAAAGCGAGCTTCTCCATGGGCGGGTACCGCAGCTCGGCATCATGTAGGGCCTTACTCACATAGTAGACCGGGTGTTGGTTTGAGTTCTCTTCTCGGATCAGGGCGGCACTTACCGCCACATCAGATATTCCCAGGTATAGATAGAGCATCTCACCTGGGCGGGGCTTCTACATTGTTGGAGCCTAGATGAGGGTCGCCTTGATGGCCTCCAATGCCAGTTGATAGTCCGAAGTCCATTCAAACTTGTGATTTTTCCTGATGGCATCAAAAAAGGGTTTGCAACGATCGGTTGATTTGAAAATGAATCGACTCAAGGCGGCGAGTTTGCCGGTTAGACTTTGGACTCCTTTGATTGAGGTCGGCGATCGGAGGTCTTGAACCACTCTGATCTTCTCAGGATTTGCATCGATGTCGTGCTGGCTGACGATGTATCCCAGAAATTTTCCCGAACCGACGCCGAAAGTACACTTCTTCGGGTTTAATTTCATCTAATAATCACGCAAAATAGAAAACATTTTATTGAGATCGTTTACATGATCAGACGCATACATGGACTTAACTAGCATATCATCAACATACACTTCATTGCTTACACCTATCAAACTAGTGAACATCTTGTTAACTAGGCACTGGTAGGTGGCCCCGACGTTCTTCAGTCCGAACGGCATCATGGTGTAGCAGTAGAGACCGTGTGCCGAGTAGAAAGAGGTGTGTTCTTCATCGTCCGGATGCATGGGAATTTGATTATAACCGGAGTATGCGTCCATGAAGCTCATCAGCTCGTGCCCCGAGGTAGCGTCGACCATGTAATCGATGTGGGGCGGGGGGTAACTGTCTTTGGGGCACGCCTTATTCAAGTCGGAGAAGTCAATGCACAGGCGCGAACGCCCCGCTGCTTTCCTTCACAAGTACCGGGTTGGCAACCCAGGTAGGGTACCGGACTTTGCGGATATATTCGTTGTCTTTGACCTTGACCACCTCCTCCTCGAGGGCTTGTTGTCCGTCCGGGCCGAGCTTCCTTCTCTTTTGCACGAATGGCTTAACCGTGGGGTCGACCTGCAGCCGGTGGCAGGCGACCCACGGGTCGATGCTGACCATATCTTCATGGGTCCATGCGAAGACATCCACATTTTCCCGGAGGAATTTGATCAGCTCGGCTTTTAACGGCCCCGGCAGCTTGCTCCCAATCCTCAATTGCTTCTGGCAAGTTTACTCATCGATGAAGATGACTTCAACTTCGTCCATTGGTTCGGCCATTTTGGTCCCACATTTCTCATCGTATTGGGTTCGGGGGTAGAGCTCGTCATCTTCTGCGATCGGCTCTTTGCCGGCCCGGCCCTTTTCCCCCTATCCAGGTCTAGGCCGGCTCCGGACTCTTTCGCCTCACCGGTGTCACCGCCGGCTGGGGGGAGCGGACTCATCTGGTCGTCCCTTGTGCGGTCGTTCTCCCCATTGGGGTTATCCAGCCCAGCACCGGCGTTCGGGTTGCCTGTTTCCAACCTAAATTCTGCGTTAGCTGGGCCCGCGCTCAACGCGGTCAGGGGGTGCGAACCTGTCTGGTTATCCAGCATGCGGTTGCCCCCCAAAACATTGGGTGCCGACTCTGGCACGACGTCCAGCTCTGCCCCTCTCGTTTCGGCACCGGCGAGAGGGTCTGTTGTATTTATCTATGTCCGCGGGATAGTCAAGATGCACTCCTGCGCCTCTCTTTGATCTCCACGGTGAGTGCCCTCCCCATCTGAGGTCGGGAACTTCAGAAAATAGTGTAATATAGAGACTGCGGCCTTCAGTTTGTAAAGAGCCGTCCTGCCCAGTATAGCGTTGTACTCGCTCGGGCAGTCCACGATCTTGAAAGTTTCAAGAATTGCTTTCGTGGGCTCCCCCTTCTCTCCGAACCAGATTGGTAAGGTGACTTGGCCGACGAGGGCCGTTGTTTGTCCGTTGAAGCCTTGAATCCGCTCACAACAAGGTTGCACTTCTTTCTTATCGATCCCCATCTTTTTGAAGGTACCGTAATAGAGAATGCTCGCGTAGGCCCCGGTGTCGACCATGATGCGATGGATCTTGATCGCCATAATCGGCGCCGTGATCACCAAGGCGTCGGAGTGAGGGTGGTCGAACAGGAAGGCATCTTCATTGGTGAAGGAGATTTTGTTTGGAGTTGGCTCTGACGCCGGCCTGCTGTCGGCATGCATTACCCTCTGCCCAGCATAGTAGGCCTGTCAGGCATAGGCCTTGGTTTGCCTTCTGAAGAGGAGGGATTCGCCTCGGCTCATGTTGACGCTCCGGGTTGGGTAGTCGGTCTGGTCGCCCCCAGGGCATGGGGACCGGTCTCTTTTCCTGCCCCTGGAGGTGCCGGCCTCGTTTTGGTGGGCGGGGCAGAAGGTCATGATCTCTCGGGGGTCATCCTGTTGCGGCTTCTTCCTCCGAGGATTCACGTCGGCATCCTCGTCACTGTCTAGGCCGTCCCCAAAGCGGCCTCCCTTCTTCCTCTTCTCTCCTGAGTGGGTGAACCTTTTGAGTTGCGGGTTGTCAATCAACTTAAGGAGCGCGGAGATCAGATTTCGGCACTGGTCGGTATTGTGCCCATGCGCCTTGTGATAGGTGCAATAGCTGGTCTTGTCTACCTTGTCGTTGTCTGTGAACATTGGCTTTGGATCGGCAATAGTCTTTTCGCCTGGATCTCCTCGTAGACCGCAGTGGCACCTACGGAGAACACACTCTGGTAACTCTCCTTCAGTTCCTCGGCCTTTTGTCTGCGCAGGGCTCGGACCTCGGCAAATTACTTGCTCGATTTCTCGGGCTTCTCCTCCTTAGCCTTGCCTTTGGCCGGCGTGACGTCGAACGTTGGAATCGACGAGGACTCCTCTGCCATGATGTAATCCTGGGCTCGGGTGAGGAACTCTTGATAAGTGGTAGGCTTATTTTGACACAAGGACTACTTGAACAAACGTTTTGGGCCTCAGGCCGCCCTGAGCGGTGATCAGTAGCGCGTCAGGGTGACACCGCTCTATGTTTTCAACTCGGTCGTTGAACCGAGTGATGTAATCTTTCAAACTCTGGTCCTCCCCCTGGACGATATTAGCAATAGATTCCTTGGGGGGCAAACCCATTTGCGACCCGATAAAGTGTGATCGAAATGCCGACCTGAGTTGTCCCCATGAGGAGATGGAATGGGGGTACAGGGAGTGGTACCACCTTTGCGCTTTCGGCCCCAGCGTCAAAGAGAACATGTGGCGGCGTAAGGCGTCTGTTGCATCGTGCAGGTCCATTCAAGAGGTGTATAGGCTGATGTGGGAGTTGGGATCCGAACTCCCGTCGTAGAGGCCGAGCTTCGGCACCTTTATCTTCTTCAGGACGGCTTCTTGTAAAATGTCGGGGGAGAGAGGTGAAGCGTTGTCCGCGACTCGGGGAGTCAGTCGTGCGTAAGATTGCGGATTGGGAGGGAGCGATAGCTCACTCCTAGAGGGGTGTCGGCCTTCCAGTTCGGCGATTCTGCGCTTGAGGGCCGCGACTTCGTCAGTGTTGCGCCCTATAGCTTTGCCTCGTTCGATGACCTCCTGAAGATCGCAGTTGGCTTCGCTCTTGTCACCCAGGCGTTGGTAAACAGAACGGCAGGCGGTTTAGAGGCTTTGCTCTGGACGGCTCTCTCCCGTTTGCTCGGTAGGTGCCGGTCTGGTGCTCTTGTCGCGGCGGTTTCGGGCCTCACTGTTGGGTGATTGGGCTGTGGTTTTGGATTTCGTCAGGTTCTTCTTCTGCTCACCGACCCCTTTTTTGGGGGTATGGAGTGTGTTTCCCCCGGCCGCCTGGCTTGCGAGCGCCTTTGCGATGACCCCCTCGAAGGCCTTGAGAACGTCAGGGTGCTGCATGGCCGCAGCGAAAGTGGGAACTGGCGGGACTGGTACTAAGGGCCCCTGCTGAGCTCAGCGGGAAGTTTCCCCACCGTTGCGCCTGCGAGACAGGGTGCCGAACTGCTGGGTGGAGTCGTCATGGCTTGATGAAGCCATTTTGAGTGGTTTTCGGAAGGGAAAAGTGGGAAAAAGATGAATGCGATGTGGAGTTCCACAAGATCGAAAAATTGACACCAAGCAACTTATGGTGCCCTTCTTCTAGCGCCAAACTGTTGATGGACGTTTCCGGTCAACGGTTAAAGAAATAAGAAAAAAGAATATGAAATGGGAAAAAAGAAGAAATGCGGTTTAATTACGATTTTATTAACTGATCACGAGGTCGGCCTCTTGTACGAGGTCGGCACTTGCGATATCCTTACGAGTTCTTACACAGGTTACAAGCTTAGAGAGAGAAAGTTGAGAGAGTTAGACAGTTGGGGATTCAACAACCCAAAATAAATGCTCAAAGCTCCTATTTATAGGGTCCTTAAATGCAACACTGTTCAGATACTTTTCAAGGGTCTTGTCGTACAGTAATTCGGCAAGACAGGCCGGCGCTTCTTTGATAGATTGGGAGTGATTTGTGGATCTCCCAATCATTACCTACAACGCATTTAATGCTGGTATGGGTCGTATTAAATGCGGACATGCTCTTTGGCCGGGCTAGACACTGTAGATCTGCAGGCTAGTCTATGATGTCCCATCAGTAATCATTGATTGGCAAGTGGCTGCTGCTTTTTTCGGATCCTTAACTCCTATGAATGCCGACCTAGTAAGACACCAGGTCGGGCTCTGGCATTCAGTCCACCCCCGATCTTCCGGATTCCATCTCTATACGGCGCTTAGCCAGGCCGGCCCCGTAACGGGGAGAGAGAGGTGCCGACCTTGGAAACGATGTCGTCTGCCGCTCTCGTTGACTTTGACCTATGCTCAGCTCGGCACCTCCGAATCAATTCGATGACCGGCCCCATCGGTCGGGCCGACTTCGCCCGATTCCTGATCCCTCGGATCGGTACCTTCATATGAGCCCGACCCGGATATCAACAGGGCACAAATGTGGAAAAATACGACCACCAGCTGACAACACGCAACCAACAGCTGAATAAACATGAGAGGACAGGACGAAGCCCGCCTAGAACCGACCCTAACAGGGAAATAACCACTCAACAAAAAGACACAAAACTGAAACGGCCCTAACGGGGTAATGCTCGAGTGTGTGGTCCCAAAAGGATAATAAGTTCACACTCGAGCAGACTGAGGCCAACGGCCCAAACCTAAAACACAACAATTAACTTAAACACCAACACAAACGACTAAACCAAAAAAAAAAATAAACAAAAACACAATAACCAAAAACAACTACACACGAACATAACAGCCTCCCACAGCAGGTACATCCAAAAAGGATCACAGACAAAGTCGATTCCGAGGAGAGCTCCGAAGCTCCGATACCACGCCCACCACTACATAAGGCCTAGCAAGACGATGACCGAAGCCGTAAAAATAAACCGAGAACACGACCCGCACTCCAGCTGCAAAAAGCCACGAACACCACCCCACCGGCTAACACCACGGGCCGATCCGACACCCAACAAAGGCAGCCTAACACCACTAGCCTATTCCGGGGACCGTCGGCCTCCCCAAAAACTCAGAAAACGGGCAAGGGGAGAAAGGGGATGAGTGGCTTCCCTGCTCGACCGCTCCAACCATGCCCAAACGAAGCACCCGCAATCAAACCGACCCAATAAGAGTAGCCCCGAACCGCCATCCCCGCACACACGATGTAGTGCCCCGTTTATTTGTGGATTTATTGGGATCATCCTTATGAATATTTATTTTATTTATTGTTATTGCCATTATTATTATTATTTTATTATTATTATTACTATTTTATTTAAATCCCTAATTGTCAATTAAATGCTTAAATGTGTATTTTTATTTAATTAATTAATGTGTGTAACATATATATACATATACATATACATATATATATATATATATATATATTATCTCGATTTTATTTTAAATTGTCGATCGTTGGAACCGAGTCGTTGAATTTTATTTATTGAGGAAGCGAGATTATATTTTCGGTTTTATCGAGCCCGAACCAGCTGAACCCGGTTTCCGTGCATGAGCGTGTGTTTAATTATCTTGTGCAACAAGATTTTAACCCTAGTATATATATACAAATGTCTTGTATCTCTCTCCCCCAAAAATACACGCCCGCAGACAATCGAGAATCCAATCTCTCACCCCGCAGTCGTCTTCCTCTCGCGCTAGAGAATCCTTCAGCAATCATCTCCGATCATCATCCTCACACTAAATCTCTATCCCTCTCATCATCATCCCACCATCATCGTCTCCCTCAGCCTCTCTTCTCGCAGTCACCACCATATTCGTCGCCGCCAGCAGACCTCACGCACTGTGCCGCCGTGAACCTCCCAGCGCTGCAACTCCATCGTCGCCTGTTCTCGAGCCTCCCTCTGCCGCGAACCAGCAGCGCCGCCATGACCCTCTGCCACGACCAGCAGACCACGGCGGGCCTTCCTTCACGTGTGCAGCAGCAAGTCGCCGCTCCTTCCACCGGCGAGCCCTCCGCCATTGCAGCAACTCCGTCGAGCCCAGCCACCGTTGAGTCGAGTTCCGTCGGCCAATTATCGTGAACCACAGTAACCCTTTCTGGCGAACCCATGCGCCGCTGCTCCTCCTCGATAGCCTCTTCCACCGGCAAGCCGTGCGTGAGCCGTCGAGCCCGACGTGCACGACACTCGATCCCCGTCATCCCCGTTTGCCTTCTCGCTCGTGTACCCGAGAACGGTACTTAGGCTCGAGCCCCCTCTCGTTTATATTCGTGTTATGTATTATTGTGAATTGATATTTGTTATCGAATCGAAAATACATAATAATCAAGCGAAATCGTAAGATGTTATTTTTCTATCGTGTTTAATAAGACCGAGTTGGACCTCGGACAACGTGTTTTCGATATGTTAAACGTTTAAGTCTTAAAGAATGGAAATCGAGGCTTGCTTAACGTGTAAATGAAGTGATTTCGATGCTTTGATTGTTGTGCGATGTATTGAGTTGATAAGGGCATGAATACCCAAAAATCGAGCCTCAGTTAGGCTCGGTTTTTGTCGACCAAGATGATGTTTCTTGGACAAGTATTCTTCATGAGTTTTGTAGTTCTCTGAATGATGTTTCTGCGAATTTTGGAATCTTGTGATTTGGAGTTGAAATGAATTTTTTATGATTTTGTAAAGTTGGACGAGCATGCTGTTTTGAATAAACTCAGACAGAAATCTTGCCCTTATTTCACTGCTGTTATAGATGGCCTTAGAGTGTCTGAATGAAAATATGTTCTTCATGAAAAATGTAGTACTTGTTATAAGCTGTTTGTATTTGGATCTGTGTCCATACAATTTAGAGGTTTAGTTGATTTTATATAATTTTTCTAATTTGGATCTGTGTCCAGATATTTTTAAACAGTGCCTGTGTTTATGCATTGAATGTGTTCTCTGTTTTAATGACCCAAACGTGCTCTTATGAAACAGTTCTCTTCATAACATTTGTATTATTCCTAGTGTAGGTTCTGTACATTTTGAGTTTGTATGTATTGGAGTTGTGTAGCTTGAGTTGTTGTCAAATTACTGAAGTGCTGTAAGTTGTCCATTTTTCTTTCCGGACTGCAACTATGTTTTGTGTTCTTGTTGATTTATCTTTGTGGCGATGTCAGAATTTGCTAAAGTTGTCTTCACAAAAATTGTAACTTTATTTCTTACCTTTCTATGAGTACCAGATTCATATTTTTATCATGACTGTAGCTCGAGTTATTCTCAAAATACTGCCGTCCTGTTTGAATGTCTTTGACTGCACCCTTATGTGAATGTTTGTTGATTTATCATGTAGATAATGACTTCGTATGATTCTGAGCTGTTCTTGAGAGTTCTATATCTATGTCTTAAGAATCACATGCCACTAGTTTCAGGTTTTTTCGACTTATGTGCTGCTAGTTGTGATCATTTGAAAATCGCTGCGCATATCATGTTTTGCAAAATCATTAGTTTGATTTCGAAAATGGCTCGTACCATCGAAATGCTCGATTATATGACCTAAGTGATTTATTTCTTGATCCATGTAGTATGTTTGATCTTTAAATGTCCTTAGAGCTAGAAGTTAAGCAAGCCAAGATATCCACCAACCGAAAGGACTTAAACATAAAATGTTTTCAAAGTATGCGACCAAGGCAAAGCCGAGCGAGCTAGTTTTCAAAGTTTATATATATGTATAAGACTAGCGAGTAGCAGTAACGCCTTGACAAGGTTCTAAGACAAGTCCCATCGAATGTAGGTAATTGAGGAGTCAAGCCTCGACCTACGCCCTTTGCTTGTCGAATTATTTCAGTCCGGAAATCAGGTGGGTACATTTATGATGTATTTCATATTTATCGCACTCCTTATTTCGTGTAATGTTTTCTTTTGAAAATTTTTGTATGCATGAGAACTCTAGTCTAAGTGTCCCGATTGCTAGTGCCTTAATGAATGCGAAAACAGTAGGAGGTCGCCTGCCCGTTGTATCCGGGAGGGACGCCCCATGCCGTCGTATCCGGAAGGGGAAAAACATCTCTACTGTCTCCCGGAAAAAATACCAGGCCCGTAGCCATTCGGTGATGGAAAGGTTTCCAGTTACTTCCTTGCCGTGTGTGATCGGAAGGTTGTTGTATGTACATAGAAGGTTTGCGATAGGGCCAAGTAGGGAGTTAGACTGTTGGATTCTATGCATACTGAATACTATGGTTATGATGTTTTAAAATGTTAAGTGAGATAAGCTGTGCAATAATGGCGAGCTTGTTGGTTATGCTCATCCCCATTATTTTTCTTTGTTGTGTTCTCTCTTCCTTTGTTTTAGGTTGAGACGAGCTGGAGGCGGTGGCGTAGGACGAGCGAGATGGTGGTCATTATGTGTTGAAATCTTATGCTTCCGCATGAACTTGCTATGTATTTATTTGCTATCGTACTTTGGATTATTTATTTCTTAGCCTTCGAACTATGTTTGAATTTTCATTTGAACCTTGATTCATGCTAGACGTTGGGGAATGATTTCGAGTTTTATGATTTATGAGATTGTTATTTTGATAGCTCGAGTATGTGTAGGTTCTTTGGATTGATTTGATTGGATGTGTTGTATTTGCTATGGTTAGTAAGTAGCGCCCGTTTCTCGATAAATGTTTTAATTTGGATTTTAACAAAAAATACTCTGGTTTTGATTAAATAAATTCGGTAATTTCCTTAAAATAAAACGGGGCGTTATAGTTTGGTATCAGAGCCAGTCTTGCTTGTTTGTAGACTGGTTCATATGTGATTAAGTGTTTTAATGACCATTCGACCACTCGCTTTCGTCTCGCCGCGCGTCGTGTTATTTCACAATTGATTCTATTTTAAAAAGACCTAAAGTGAAGGATTATTCGGACTTGAACTCTAGTGGTGTAGAGTTAAGTGCCAACTTTAGAGATTTTTGTTATGAGTTTCTGTTTAGTGCCATCGAGTGAGAATCATTCGTAAGCCATCTCGAAAGAGAAGGCTTAAGTAAAGGGAACAGACGACCGAGGAGTCCCAGGTGTATGGATTATTCGGAAGTCTGTGATTGTTGTGGCTAGAACTATTAGACGCGTGTAGAACCCGGTCAATGGGAACCGAGAGTGGAGTCTAAGTGTCAGTTTCATGTCGATGACCCGACCACTCGTGCGTGTAGATTCGTGGAGATCAGTTTGATGGCTGAATTCCTTGTTATAATTTGCCCGCTATCATCCGTTCCTTTCTCGTTAGTTTGTCTCGTGAAATTCTTCGTGGGTATTGGAACTCTGTTGTTGAGTTATTGATACCCTCTTTGTTATTTATGGCTGAGTTGTTATCATATAAATTCGAGCCTTGACTTGTCATCTGAACCTTCGTTTCGTGATTTTCGTACTTCTTAAGAGTTGGGTTTGGAAAAAACCTCTTTTTAAAAACCTTTCATTGATGACTGTCTGATCGCTGTTTTGATCCCTTAAACTCGGTCGATAGGCTTTGAACTCTTCTGATGAGTTAAAGTTCTATCTCTTATGTTTCATCTTGAGCAAGAACCAAGTGATTATCGATTGTATGCTGGATGATGTGGCCAAAGTTCTTCGAGAGCGCGTCCAGTTTTGCTGGTTTTTCGATCTTATATGTGATATGTTTTCATTGTTGTTTTTTAGCCCTGAAACCCCGTCGTCTCTTGTTGTAACCTTCTTCAGCCTGTTTCCTTTCATGAGGAACAGGAAACGCGTGTTTATCATTTTATTTTTATCGAGATTTGCACCGAAAACCCGATCGTTGCATAGTCAATTTTTCGTGTAAATTGCAGTAGTTGGAGTCTTTTATTTTCGCTATTTTTTGGCATGCTTCTGATAATCTGGGAACCTCGATGTCTTCATACGAATTGTAGTTTTGTCTCTTACGATTCAATCGGCGCAAGATTCATTCAGGGGATGCGTCCAAGATACGAACTTCGTGCAATCAGATTTCTGGAAATTTGCAGCAAATATCAATGTGCGAGCTTGATCCGTTTTCAACCCTTTAACCTACCATTCACGCCTTTGCTACCCGAGTGCTATTCCTTTGTCTTTGATTACTACCTTTCGCTTAGTAGTCAAGTTTGAATTGTATTTCGTGACCCATTCTTATTATTTGATTTTCGTTCCGTGACAAATTCGCCTGATTCATTTTCTTTCCTTGCGGAGAATTTTGGGATGGATTTGAGCATCGAATTTCAGTTTCTATTGATTCTTATCTGATATCGAACCGCGTGCAGTAACGTCGCTAAGTCGATGCGAAGGTCAACTTGAGAATACCTTAGCTTCGAGATAGACGGCGATCAATTTTTCTTTCGTGATCTATTTTAACTTTGAACCGAAGTGGCGTACATGAGAATCGTCGCATACCTGATCGGGAGGAGCCTCGACACCTTTCTAGGGATTTTTTGTTATAGGAGGATCTTTTAAGGAGGGCAGTCGAGCCAGATGTAAGCACATCGTGCGGTGCAGAGCCGTCTTCGTTTTGAATTGTGTTCATCGTAAATCTTGCAAGACTCTCGTTCTTCTTCTTTCGAGGGTGGCCCTTTGTATTTCTTTAAATTTTGGCAATCTTTGAAAACTCTTGTTTTTGGTTCGTTTGGAGTTTCCACTTCAAGACTTGCAACTTGATGTATTGATTAAGATGAACACTTTCGTTTTTCCGCTTGTCTTAAATCGTTCCTTCGATTTTTTGTGATGCCATTCGGCCTGGTACTCCATCCGTTCCCAGATTGGACAGTCGTGTTTTTATCGTTGATGTCCTATGTTCGAGACGCGATCGAGACGAATCAACCAAGGAAGCTTTGTGATGAGATCCAGAAGCATGAAAATCTTAGTAGCGTAGCATTTGAGCTTGTTTAGGACTACCGACACGTTTAGCTATCGGTGAAAGAGCTGACTTGACGGCCGACACTGTTAGTCGGAAGAGTCATGCGAGCTGATCATTTTCATTGTTCGACAATGACCACTGAGTTGGGGATGATTCCTAGCTGAGTATGCCGATATTCGCTTTCTTTAGATGTGATGTTTTGAAAACCCTGAACCCTTCGAGTTTGTTAATACCTAAATGCTGGGGGATAATGTCTTTGTTGAACCCTAATGTTTCTTGGTTTTGTGAAAACCTTTTTCCTTTCGGGTTACCTCAGATAGTGCGAGCCTTGAATTAGAGTAATTCTTTTCTGTATCTCGAACCGAACGTCGACGCTGACTGGGTGTAGTCACGTGAAGTGGTGGTCAAGCACGCGAGCCTATGCTGAGAGACGTGAGGCACTGCAGGGCCGATCGTTGACTCGCACGAGAGCTGCAGCCACCATCACCGAACGCAGGAGCTCCCCAAGCCAGCGTGCGGCCGAAACCTTGACCTTGCAGTTGTTCTCCAAACAGATGTACATGCACGTCCCAGCGCCCCGCTTATGCAGTGCAGTGTGTGTCACATCTCTCGGGTGACAGTGCATTAAACCCTGGACTGGCTATGTCCTTTTAGATCGTTATTGTGGGATCATCGAGCATCCCTATTTGAGAGTCCGTTTCTGCGGTAAAAGTTTGTTTTCGAATATCTAGTCGGTACTTCCTAAACCACATACGAGTTGTTGCTCGTGTCGGCAAGGAATGAGACTTTGTCGTCGGTATCGAACAGAACCGTGTGTTCTGAAGGTGTCAATGTTGAGGAGATAGTGTTATTGACGGTTGTTAGCCGTTCGTATGTGGATCCGCGGCGGCCCGTCTGATACGGGCGCACGGATCACATTGAGATCGTGGGCAAGTTGTCGGCGTGACCCGGGCACGAGACTGAACTTGGCACCGCGTAGCAAGTCCAGATAGTTGGGCGTTTGGGACATGCTGTCAAGACCCTGAGAGACTGGTTGGAGTCTGGTGTACTCGATAAGTATGTCGTGTGGTTTTTTCTACCATTGGAAAGTACGCTTATAGCGATGGCTAATGAGCGACGATCTCGATGGTACCGTACGAGGTTCTGAGTACGGAAAGAGGTGTTGTACGCCTCGGGTTCTGGGAAGAGAGGAAGTATCAGCCACACTTTGTCGGTTCTTTTAGGATTCTCGACCGAGTCGGTGACTTGGCCTGACGGTTGACCCCATCACCGGAGCTTGCGAGAGTGCACGACCTGTTCTGTGCCTCGTGGAGAGGGGAAATGTGCGTGACTCTGGGCACGAGGCGATCTTTGACGAGCTGCATGTGGGCAGAACCTTACCTTTGATGAGGTACCGGTGACCTACTGGATTGACGAATCCATCAGGAAGAGTCCGAGAGAGGTACTCGTCAAAGTCCGGCAGGGTAACCGTGGCTAGTGCGGTGTAACTTAGTAGAGTGGGAAGTTTCGGACAGAGTACCCAAGTTGGGTGGTTTGAGCTTCTCTCGTGTGTCAGTTGTCCTGTTGGGATGATTTTTCTTGGATTTTCGGGGACGGAAATCGCTTAAGGAGAGTAGACTGTAGTGCCCCGTTTATTTGTGGATTTATTGGGATTATCCTTATGAATATTTATTTTATTTATTGTTATTGCCATTGTTATTATTATTTTATTATTATTATTACTATTTTATTTAAATCCCTAATTGTCAATTAAATGCTTAAATGTGTATTTTTATTTAATTAATAAATGTGTGTAACATATATATATATATATATATATATTATCTCGATTTTATTTTAAACTGTCGATCGTTGGAACCGAGTCGTTGAATTTTATTTATTGAGGAAGCGAGATTATATTTTCGGTTTTATCGAGCCCGAACCAGCTGAACCCGGTTTCCGTGCATGAGCGTGTGTTTAATTATCTTGTGCAAGAAGATTTTAACCCTAGTATATATATACAAATGTCTTGTATCTCTCTCCCCCAAAAACACACGCTCGCAGACAATCGAGAATCCAATCTCTCACCCCGCAGTCGTCTTCCTCTCGCGCTAGAGAATCCCTCAGCAATCATCTCCGATCATCATCCTCATGCTAAATCTCTATCCCTCTCATCATCATCCCACCATCATCGTCTCCCTCAGCCTCTCTTCTCGCAGTCACCACCATCATCGTCGCCGCCAGCAGACCTCACACACAGCACCGCCGTGAACCTCCCAGCGCTGCAACTCCATCGCCGCCTGTTCGCGAGCCTCCCTCCGCCGCGAACCAGCAGCGCCGCCACGACCCTCTTCCACGACCAGCAGACAACGGCGGGCCTTCCTTCACATGTGCAGCAGCAAGTCGCCGCTCCTTCCACCGGCGAGCCCTCCGCCATCGCAGCAACTCCGTCGAGCCCAGCCACCGTCGAGTCGAGTTCCGTCGGCCAATTATCGTGAACCACAGCAGCCCTTTCTGGCAAACCCGTGCGCCGTTGCTCCTCCTCGATAGCCTCTTCCACCGGCGAGCCGCGCGTGAGCCGTCGAGCCCGACGTGCACGACACTCGATCCCCGTCATCCCCGTTTGTCTTCTCGCTCGTGTACCCGAGAACGGTACTTAGGCTCCAGCCCCGTCTCGTTTATATTCGTGTTATGTATTATTGTGAATTGATATATGTTATCGAATCGAAAATACATAATAATCAAGCGAAATCGTAAGATGTTATTTTTCTATCGTGTTTAATAAGACCGAGTTGGACCTCGGACAACGTGTTTTCGATATGTTAAACGTTTAAGTCTTAAAGAATGGAAATTGAGGCTTGCTTAACGTTAAATGAAGTGATTCCGATGCTTTGATTGTTGTGCGATGTATTAAGTTGATAAGGGCATGAATACCCAAAAATCGAGCCTCAGTTAGGCTCGGTTTTTGTTGACCAAGATGATGTTTCTTGGACAAGTATTCTTCATGAATTTTGTAGTTCTCTGAATGATGTTTCTGCGAGTTTTGGAATCTTGTGATTTGGAGTTCAAATGAATTTGTCATGATTTTTTAAAGTTGGACGAGCATGCTGTTTTGAATAAACTAAGACAGAAATCTTGCCCTTATTTCATTGCTGTTATAGATGGCCTTAGAGTGTCTGAATGAAAATATGTTCTTCATGAAAAATGTAGTACTTGTTATAATTTAGAGTTATAATGTAGTACTTGTTATAAACTAGGACAGAAATCTTGCCCTTATTTCATTGCTGTTTTGGAATTATACAATTTAGAGTTTTAGTTGATTTTATATGATTTTTCTAAGTTGGATCTGTGTCCAGAAATTTTTAAAACAGTGCCTGTGTTTATGCCTTGAATGTGTTCTCTGTTTCAATGACCCAAACGTGCTCTTATGAAACAGTTATCTTCATAACATTTGTATTATTCCTACTGTAGGTTCTGTAGGTTTTGAGTTTGTATGCATTGGAGTTGTGTAGCTTGAGTTTTTGCCAAATTACTGAAGTGCTGTAAGTTGTCCATTTTTCTTTCCGGACTGCAACTATGTTTTGTGTTCTTGTTGATTTATCTTTGTGGCGATGTCAGAATTTGCTAAAGTTGTCTTCACAAATATTGTAGCTTTATTTCTTACCTTTCTATTAGTACCAGATTTATATTTTTATCATGACTGTAGCTCGAGTTATCCTCAAAATACCGCCGTCCTGTTTGAATGTTTTTGACTGCACCCTTATGTGAATGTTTGTTGGTATATCATGTAGATAATGACCTCGTATGATTCTGAGCTGTTCTTGAGAGTTGTATATCTATGTCTTAGGAATCACATGCCACTAGTTTCAGGTTATTTCGACTTATGTGCTGCTAGTTGTGATCATTTGAAAATCGCTGCGCATATCATGTTTTGCAAAATCATTAGTTTGATTTCAAAAATGGCTCGTACCATCGAAATGCTCGATTATATGACCTAAGTGATTTATTTCTTGATCCATGTAGTATGTTTTATCTTTAAATGTCCTTAGAGCTAGAAGTTAAGCAAGCCAAGATATCCACCAACCGAAAAGACTTAAACATAAAATGTTTTCAAAGTATGCGACCAAGGCAAAGCCGAGCGAGCTAGTTTTCAAAGTTTATCTATATATGTATAAGACTAGCGAGTAGCAGTAACGCCTTGACAAGGTTCTAAGACAAGTCCCATCGAATGTAGGTAATTGAGGAGCCAAGCCTCGACCTTCGCCCTTTGCTTGTCGAATTATTTCAGTCCAGAAATCAGGTGGGTACATTTATGATGTATTCCATATTTATCGCACTCCTTATTTCGTGTAATGTTTTCTTTTGAAAATTTTTGTATGCATGAGAACTCTAGTCTAAGTGTCCCGAAGTCTAGTGCCTTGATGAATGCGAAAACAGTAGGAGGTCGCCTGCCCGTTGTATCCGGGAGGGACGCCCCATGCCGTCGTATCCGGAAGGGGAAAAACATCTCTACTGTCTCCCGGAAAGGATCCCAGTCCCGTAACCATTCGGTGATGGGAAGGTTTCCAGTTACTTCCTTGCCGTGTGTGATCGGAAGGTTGTTGTATGTACATAGGAGGTTTGCGATAGGGCCAAATAGGGAGTTAGACTGTTGGATTCTATGCATACTGAATACTATGGTTATGATGTTTTAAAATGTTATGCGAGATAAGCTGTGCGATAATGGTGAGCTTGTTGGTTATGCTCACCCCCATTATATTTCTTTGTTGTGTTCTCTCTTACTTTGTTCTAGGTTGAGACGAGCTGGAGGCGGTGGCGTAGGACGAGCGAGATGGTGGTCATTATGTGTTGAAATCTTATGCTTCCGCATGAACTTGCTATGTATTTATTTGCTATCGTACTTTGGATTATTTATTTCTTAGCCTTCGAACTATGTTTGAATTTTCGTTTGAACCTTGATTCATGGTAGACGTTGGGGAATGATTTCGAGTTTTATGATTTATGAGATTGTTATTTTGATAGCTCGAGTATGTGTAGGTTCTTTGGATTGATTTGGTTGGATTTGTTGTATTTGCTATGGTTAGTAAGTAGCGCTCGTTTCTCAATAAATGTTTTAATTTGGATTTTAAAAAAAATACTCTGGTTTTTATTAAATAAATTCGGTAATTTCCTTAAAATAAAACGGGGCGTTACACACGAGGAGCCGGTGACCTGACCCTTGTAGAAACTGGAAGACCCCCAATGGCAACCCTCCAAAACTGGCCAAGAAGAGGTGCCCCGACCAAAGCCAATTTATGAAATACAAGCATCATCCACAAGCGACCACACCCCGCCATGCCCCGAACCACTGAATTTTGGCGGCATTCAATCGGAAATTGATTCCGTTGGAACCCTAGCCTTAACTCAGTAACGACAAGACAGAGGACGGGAGGGCCGCGACCATGGATGAGGGAGTTTACCTGCAAGAAGAGATGGAGGCCGAACAAGAGATTTGGGGGAGACGGGATTTTGGGGATTTGGGGAGACGGCTGAGGGAGTTTACCTAATGAGATAGGGTTGATTATNTTATAATAATAATAATAATAATAATAATAATAATAATAATAATAATAATAATAATAATAATAATAATAATAATTGTAACACCCTACTTTTATAGCGCTTGAAATCAGAATAAATTTTTTGCTTTTCGGAAAATCTCTTTAATAATTTTTGAAATATACCTAATTTATCTCGGGATGTTGACCTTTCTCTTTCTGAATTTCATTTTCTTTTAAATATGCCTAAGTTACAGGTTTGCGTTTCAAAGAAAACTTTATTGTCGAATAGTCAATTAAATATTCAATCTAAATCACACATCGGGATAGATTGATATAAGGAAATATTGGAATTGTGCATTATTCAACTATATAAAATTTACAGATAGCGAAAACGTAAATCTGGTTCATTAGGTACATTATTTAGTACAAAACATAAAAATGTCCATTATTAGCCATCTGTACTCGACCTCCACCACCTTGCTCAGCCTGCACGCTCGACTCCATTACATGAAATATCATAAATAATGGGATGTGAGTACATAATTTAGGTCCAAATAACAGCAGTAATAATCATAATACTGAAGACAGGCATATATGCATGTAACTAGAAGAACTAGCATATATAAATGTAATTGAATTCTTACTGCTCTCGGACACTTTGGCTGGTATCGTGTGCACTCTCCGATGGGATAATAATTATACTGTAATCCCATCGGAACCTGAGCTAAGGACACATTGGCCTCCACACATGCGATAAATCGTACGGACCTAAACTGGTAGGTCGTTACCCTCTCATCGGGGGACATTTTCTTACATACATACCTCGGACGTGGTAACTGAGAATATAACATACATAAATCCTAGTACAGGGTTCCCACCTTTTGTGCTGGGTCGTAAGAAATGCTGAACTTCTCGAGATACTGAGATTTGACTCCTTAAGCTACATAAAATTTTTCTAAAAATATATTGAGTCTTATGCTCAAAAGACTTAATAAATACTGAGATGATGTTATATGCTAGACTGGTTATAGCTTGATTCTAAACTCATTTTTAAATCCGGATCGAAAAGAAATACTCTAGGTTTTTTAAAATATTTTAATTCCAGTAATAAAATAACTGGTTTGAACTGGATTGACTTGGTTCAGAAAGATACTAGAAATTCCAATATAAACTCGGACTGAAAATCTCGAACCGACCACTTAATCAGACCGTTTCGTGGCCTTGGACCGGTGGCTCGCCATGAACCGGTCAGTCGCAGGTGACACGAGTGCCTCGGTCGGTCATTAATGACTCGCTTGCTTCTGCTCAGTCGTGCAAGGTGCGAATGGTTGCTATTGTATGCCCAAGTCACGAACACTAGCCACACGGCTCTCAGGTTCAGTATCAATACCACAAGCATAGCCACGACGTAATCGGGTGCATCAGGCATTGCTATGAGCCTTCACGTGTGGCTGGACACGGCTAAGGGTTATTGTGTGCTGCCTTACTCACTGGCACGAGGCTTGACACGGGTGAGTGCTACCGACACTATCCGTGCATGCTGGCACAGGTGCTAACACATTGTAGGCTGAACTCGGTATGCACCTGGGGCGCAGACACGAGCAGGCGCGGGTTAACCACCGTCCCAATACATTTCTTGTGACATTAACCTCTGAACACGGAACTTGTCGGTCGCCAGCGCACGCTTGGTGCGTGACAGTGGCCACGGTCGGCTACTTGACAGCCGTCCGACTACTTTTTCGGTGACTTCAGAGTTAACCCATAATTTAAGACATAATGAGTTAAAAAATGTGTAGAAACACTAGAATGATTTGGTTTGGTTTTAAAATGGTTCTAGAGACAAAACGAACCAAATAGGGTTCTAGGTCACCGAATCACTTAACTCTTTTTATGAAAAGACTCGGGGTCGAAAACTCACCTATATATATCATGATTTTAGGTACTATGGACATGGCAAATACTTACATAAATGAAGACTTGACTCGGTTTGTAATAGCCCACTTTTACCTAATGTAAATTACGTACTTAGCTTCGTAATGTTCATATTATTCTCGGAATCCAAAGTTTAAGTCAATTTATGTTCAATCGCCCGATAAAAATATTATCGAATTAAATCATATTTAATCGAGCGATAAATGTGCTAATCTTGCGCTAATCGTGCGTAATCATACGCATAATCGTACTTAATGGTTCCTTAACTACCTCAATTATGTTCATTTTAATCCTAAGTAATCATTCTACTATCATATGTCCTTAAACATTGCTCATGGCACGGCTAGGGTGCTTAATTTTCTTCTAATCGCCTTAATCTAGAGTAATCACGCATAATCGAGCCCTAAGCATGCTTAACAAATTAATAAACTCAAGTGGATGGAACTTGGGGGCAAATTCACGTGAACAATATCCTTTCCTAGCCAAGTGGCCTTGTGGTGCCAAGTAAGTGATGACTAAGCCCATGAAAGTACACCTCGTGCCCTAGGAACGCGGCAAATGGCACGAGCTCATTGGCTAGAGGATTTTACCTCACGTTTTCATCTCTTTTCACCGCTTTAAAATCCAATGTTGGGACATATTTTTAGTACATAACCTAAGTATTTTCCTAAGCAAGTCTTTAGCAACTATAAGCAAGATTAAGATATATTAAACTACTTTATCGTATGCGCGCAAAAGAGAAGAAAAGGATCGAACCAACACCAATTTCTTGCCAATTGTCTTCGGGCAACCAAAGGGTAATATGATTCTAACCCTGTTATGATGTTACTTGTATCATACCAAGTTCAAATTATGGGTCTAAGTTCATGTAATCTTCGAAAATGCTCTCGGGTGTGCATTTTAGGCCATATTATAACATCTCTTTATATAGCCAACTTCTCTCAAGCAAACCATGCATCATTAGTCCTTATTTAATGTGTTATGTTCAGTCTTAAAAGACAGCCCGAGATAAGTTGTCGATTTGTTGAGGAAATGGCCAAGGGAAGTGGACCGTGCACGTAGCACGTGTTAGAGTAGGATACCCGGCGTTCCAATCAGATTGGACGTATTCTACATGTAAATACAATCTATTGGAATTATATTTATTAAAAAGGCATTACTTTATCTTAAGAGTAAGCATTTATCCTATATTTGCACTTAAGATAAAATCCCTAGATCACATATAGCTATAAGGTATGGTTGCGCATAGAGATGGTGATCATGGAACATACCTTGAAAGCTGTGATCTTAAATAAAGTTCGAAGTCGATGGATGTTTCGAAAAGGGATATCGAATAATCCATAAAAGACTTGTACATAGTATGTATGCTTGTTTGACAAGAATGTTGCATTCCATCAACATTAGCGTGGGACGCAAGTACATGCATGCTTTAGGGATGATCATGAGCATGCATGCACAAGAATACATTAGATGCACAAGAATAATAAGCTATGAAAGTCGACAAGAATGTTGCATGCTCGCGAGATAAATAAAAAAAAAAAATTATTCATTAGATGAATGATTTAGGGATGATCATGAGCCTCATATTCAATATGATTGAATGGATGTTTTATTATTCAATGTGATTGAATGAATGAATGGATATTTAGTTATGTTTTTCAATATGATTGAAGAAATGTAATTTATCGAGACCTGCGAGTCTCTTGAGATGAAATTTGTAAAATTTTAAATTTTGTATCGTTAGAGATTAGATCTAGGTGGAGACCATTCGATGACAAAGGCCCACGCCTATGTGGGTAATTTTACAAGTTATAATCTCGAAGGCCTGTGCTTGTACGGGTAGATAAAATGAATGTAATAGAAGTAGTTCTATTATTTGTTTTATCACGTACATAGGCATAGACCCATTTTGGCTCGAATGGGTCGCATAGGCAAGGTCATGATCATCCCACCGTATGCATGCATTAGATGTATGTTAGGTTTATTTACACTTTCGTTTCATTAGATGATTGAAACCGGTAAATAAACGTAAAGATGGTAATCGATGAGATCAAGGAACCCTAAAGAATTAATAAGATTAATTCATATCATATCAATAATGGATAAAAATAAGCTGGGACTTATTAATCCAGGCCTTCCATCAAAAGTAGACGACATGAGATGCTACGATGCTTTATCACTGACCATGAGTCGTGGGGTGGTTCTGTGTCGAAAGCTGTGAACTCTACTAAGTATATTGATACTCGTGAGATGGATTCCTCTTTGTGTTGACCATGAGTCGTGGGACACTCTGGTGGGCCGTTATCATGAAAGTTTTGATGGGTTTGATTTGACACCGAGTAATATATACGGTCATAAAATTGAGGTATATAAGGAAAGGTGAGGCAAAACATCTTGAAGGTTGTATAGAGATACAATTGTCAAAAAGTTGACTACCGATAAAATTGTTTCATGGTGGCATCATAAAATTGGGACATGAAATAATTTTATTGGACTTCAAGCCCACTATGAAAATGAGATTTTCATAATTAAAAGGGTTTAATTAAAATAGTGGGAGACATTTAATAATTAAAGACCTAATATTAAATGAATATGAATTCCATAGTCTAATTATTTTCTGCTTCGTCTGTTGTTTTTGTAGATTGTCTACTAAAATGGCTAAAAATCCAATCGCTAGTATCCTCGAACAAAACAAATTAACTGGACCCAACTTTAACGATTGGCTAAGGAACCTAAAAATTGTTCTTCAGTCTGAGAAAAGGGCATATGTACTGGACAGAGCCCCTCCTCCTCCATCAGAGGATCAGACTGCTGATGAGTATGGAGAATATTTACGTCATGTGGATGACAATCTCCAAGCTCGGTGCTACATGTTAGCATCAATGTCAAATGAGTTACAGAGACAGAATGAATTATTAGATAATGCTTCTGAAATCCTCCTTCACCTACAAGAGTTGTATGGTGATAGGACGCGGCAAATTAGATATCAAACATCTAAAGAGCTTTTCAGATGTCGTATGACTGAGGGCTCTTCAGTTCATGATCATGGACTGAAGATGATAGCTCTCATTGAAAGGCTTTCATCCCTTGGAGTCATTATGGATAATGAACTCTATATGGATTTGTTGCTGTAATCTCTGCCACCGTCATTTGATAGCTTTGTCGTTAACTTTAACATGCACAACATGGAGACTTCTCTTCATTGAGTTGGTGGGAATGTTAAAGACGGCTGAATCCACAATTAAAAAGGATAAGCCGGTGCTTCTAGTTGGATCCACTTCCAAAGCGAAGACTTTTCAGTCTAAGAAGAGGAAGGGGAAGGGAAAGGTTCCCAATAAACCCAATAAGAAGGCAAATAATGACAAAGGGAAGAACAAAGAAAAGGTTAATCCTCAGTCGAATCAAGAATGTTATCATTGTGGTAAAACTGGGCATTGGAAGAGGAATTGCAAGGAGTATCTTGCAAACCTGAAGAGTTCAGGTATTTATTTTGTTGAAGTTAACTTATCAGTTAACGATTCTTCTTGGGTATTAGATACCGGCTGTGGCTCACATATTTGCAATGATTTGCAGATGATGGCAAGAAGTAATAAGCTAGAAGGTGAAGAAACAATCCTAAGGATGGGCAATGGAGCAAGAGTTGCTGCCAAAGCTATTGGGATTGTTTATCTGGCTTTAAATAATGGTGTAAAAATTTGCCTTACAAATTGTTTGTATGTTCCGGATGTTATAAGAAACATAATCTCTATTCCAGAATTGGATAGAGAGGGTTTTAAGTTCGTCATTGAAAATGGAAAGTGTTCTATTTTTAAAGACACAACTTTTATATATTCCGGAAGTTTGACAAATGGGTTGTATACCATTACACCACAAAGTCCCATCCTAACCATTCAACAAAATAAAAGGAAATTAGATAATCATAGTTCATTCACAATTTGGCATGCTAGATTAGGTCATATATCTGAAAAGAGAATTCACAAATTGGGACCAAAACTTGACCTTATGGGAGAGGATAGGTTGCATACATGTGAGTCATGTCTTAAAGGTAAAATGACAAAATCACCATTTGTTGGACAAGTGGAGCGAGCTAAAAATCTGTTGGATTTGATTCATACAGATGTTTGTGGACCACTAAATGTTAGTGCTATGGGGAACTATCACTATTTCATAACATTTACTGATGATTATTCACGGTATGGTTATGTATACCTATTAAGGTACAAATCTGAAGTATTTGAAAAGTTCAAAGAATTCAGAAATGAAGTGGAGAAACAAATTGGTAGAAATATTAAAGTTCTTCGATCAGATCGAGGAGGTGAATATTTGACTAATGAGTTTCTTGATTATTTAAAAGATAATGGGATTGTCTCACAGTGGACGCCTCCTGGAACTCCACAACTCAATGGGGTTTCAGAAAGGAGGAATCGAACATTGTTGGACATGGTTCGATCGATGATGAGTACCACTGATCTACCTCTTTCATTCTGGGGCTATGCCTTAGAAACAGCAGCATATATTTTGAATAGAGTGCCAAGTAAAGCTGTACCCAGCACACCTTATGAGATATGGTGTGGTAAATCACCCTCATACAAATATTTACGAGTATGGGGTTGTACTGCTTATGTAAAGCAGTTAGTGGGAGGTAAGTTGGATATGAGATCCATCTTATGTAAATTTGTGGGGTATCCTAGAGAGTCTATTGGATACTATTTCTATGATCCCTCTGAACAAAAGGTGTTTGTTTCGAGGAATGCTGTATTCTTAGAGGAAGAGTTTATCTCAAAGAATAGTGGAGTCATAGAACTTAATGAAGAACCACAAGAAATTCCACAAAGTACCACAAATAACATACCAGTAGAGACTGGACCATCTGAAACACAACCTCTTCGGAGATCCGAAAGGGTTTCTAGGGCGCCTGAAAGGCTATACCTATTGTCAAAAGACAATGAAGAGGGACTCCTTTTGGATAATGATCCAATAAGCTATGATGAGGCAATGTTGGACATTGACTCAGATAAATGGCAAGAAGCTATGCAATCCGAAATAGATTCCATGTATTCAAACAAAGTATGGACTTTGGTTGATCCACCACAGGGTATTGTACCCATAGGTTGTAAATGGGTTTACAAGCGAAAACGTGGTGTAGATGGAGAAGTAAATACTTTTAAAGCAAGACTGGTTGCTAAAGGTTATACTCAAAAACAAGGTGTTGATTATGAGGAAACTTTTTCACCAGTAGCAATGCTTAAATCTATTCGGATATTGCTAGCCATAGCTGCGTATTATGACTACGAGATATGGCAAATGGATGTGAAAACTGCTTTTCTTAATGGAAATATTAAGGAAGACATTTATATGAAACAACCGCAAGGTTTCATATCCAATGGGAGTGAACAAATGGTTTGTAAACTTCAAAGGTCTATTTATGGACTTAAACAAGCTTCGAGGAGTTGGAATATTCGGTTTGATGAAACGATCAAAACGTTTGATTTTCATAAGAATCCGGATGAACCATGTGTTTATAAGAAGGTTAGTGGGAGTGCAGTTACATTTGTTGTTCTATATGTTGATGACATCCTACTCATTGGGAATGATGTAGGGATGTTGCAGTCAACTAGGACATGGTTGTCAAAACAGTTTTCCATGAAAGACTTGGGAGAAGCATCCTTTATCCTAGGGATAAAAATCTATAGGGATAGATTTAAACGGATGATCGGACTATCCCAGTCGACGTACATAAATAAGGTGCTACAACGGTTTAGCATGGAAGAATCCAAACGAGGATATATTCCAATGAGTCATGGGATTTCTCTTTCTAAGACGATGTCTCCAAAGACACCTGAAGAAAGAGAACGGATGAGTCATATACCTTATGCATCAGCTATTGGTAGCATTATGTATGCAATGTTATGTACAAGACCTGATGTGGCTCATGCACTTAGTGTAACGAGCAGATATCAGTCTAATCCAGGTGAAGAACACTGGAAAGCCGTTAAGATGATTCTTAAGTACTTACGAAGGACTAAGGATATCTTTATGGTATACGGCAATGGAGAACTGAAACTAGAAGGCTTTACTGATTCTGGTTTTCAGTCCGATAAAGACGACTATAAATCCATGTCTGGATACTTATTTACTCTGAATGGAGCAGCAGTTAGTTGGAAAAGTTCCAAACAAGAAACAATTGCTAACTCTACTACAGAGGCTGAGTATATTGCTGCATCTGATGCTGCAAAAGAAGCTGTTTGGATAAGGAACTTCATCCAAGGGTTGGGTGTAGTACCATCTATTGTTGATCCAATAATGATTTATTGTGATAACAATGGGGCTATTGCACAAGCAAAGGAGCCAAGATCTCATCATAGATCCAAACACATTATGAGACGATACCATTTGATTAGAGAAATCATTGGTAGAGGCGACGTCGTGATGGAGCGAGTCGACTCAGCAGAAAATATAGCAGACCCCTTAACTAAGCCATTATCACAGAAAGTATTCGAAGGACATCTTGAGAAGATGGGTCTAAGATACATGAGTGATTGGAACTAGGGCAAGTGGGAGATTGTTAGAGTAGTATACCCGGCGTTCCAATCAGATTGGACGTATTCTACTTGTAAATACAATCTATTGGAATTATATTAATTAATAAGGCATTTCTTTATCTTAAGAGAAAGCATTTATCTTATAATTGCACTTAAGATAAAATCCCTAGATCACATATAGTTATAAGGTATGGTTACGCATAGAGATGGTAATCATGGAACATACCTTGAAAGCTGTGATCTTAAAATAGTTCCAAGTCGATGGATGTTTCGAGATGGGATATCGAATAATCCATAAAAGACTTGCACATAGTTTGTACGCTTGTTGGACAAGAATGTTGCATTCCATCAACATTAGCGTGTGACGCAAGTACATTTATGTGGGTGCTTGTTAGGGAACAAGTTCACTGAACGTGACCGTATGAAAATTCTTAATGAAGAATTTATTCAGTCGAATAAGAATTTTCATGTTACAATAGTACATGACTAATCCTTAGACTTGAGGCACAATGGTAACTTTGTGCATATTACATTCTACTTTGATTTATCCTTTTGGTAGCTAGCACTATCGTATAAAGGGATATTTTGGGTATTATGTTAATATGTATGGAAGTTTGTTAGTGGCCAATAAAGGATTCGACACTTATGAAGATAAGTGAATTTCCTATGTGTTTCATAGTTATTAATCCAAAGTCCTTGGCCAAGGCAGAGATGAATAGAGATTCATAACCGGGTTAATACACTTTGAAATAGAATCATAGTATTAAGTCAATTTGGGTTTCGACAAAATTCATACCCAAGACTTAATCGGGAAATTAGATGTCGAAAGGATTCTACATGTATGCACTTGTAATCGGAATAGGTTTACTCGCTATTCACTTAATACTAGATTCATGCTACTTGCTAGGTGTTCCCATGATATGTGGGTTCTTGAATTAAAGGGTTAATTCATGAATAAGAGTTAATGTGATTAACTCAAATTACAAAGTGTTGTAAACCCACTACTAGTATTAAGGTGAACCTAAAAGGTCACACCTATTATGAACAAAGGTGAAAAATGTATTTCTAAAGAGTTAGAATTAATTGACAATATCTAATTTGATTAGATGTCAATTAAAGGAATATATTAATCAATAAGATTGGTTAATTACATTTTGGATATTACTTTAGTAATTAAGGTAATTACTAAATTAATATATTGGAATTTAAAATTGGATTTTAAATTTCCAAACCAAAATAATAATAATATGATTATTATTATATGGATGAAAATTTGGAAATGAATATAATAATAAAGTCTTGGAATAGATTCTCAAGATTTATTATTCTATTATCTTTAAATATGATTTAAAGATTAAAATTATAATTATGAATATAATAGATGGTGGTTGATGGTGGTTATGAACAACCTCACATTGTTTATTATATTCAAAGTCAAAAGTTAGTAATTGGATTTAAATAAAATTAGATTTTATTTAAATATTACTAAATATTGATTATTTTATGCTAAAATGTTTAGTATAAATATGTGCAAAATGGTTTTGCATTGTAATTGATTTTGGATTCAATCCTAAAATTTCTAAGTGTTAGAAAGAAGAAAGAGTTCTTCATAAACATCAAGAAAGAGTTCTTGATAATTCCAAATAAAATCCATATATATATATATATTCCTATACGAGAAAATCGAGTAATTCCTACTAGCGAAGGAAGGTCGTCGGAACCGGGTTTCATAGGGTGGATACGTTTAGAGGGAAGACACTTGGATTCCTAAAGCGAGTAACCTCAAGTCGTTGAAGTTACAACCGGGAACCGATTCCCACAATCCGCATCTTTGTTGAAGGAGTTCAAGACACTCGGTAAATATTTCGTACTAGTATTTACTTTAACATAACAAATCAAAATTTGTATATGATGCATGTTTTAAAGATGACGATCAGTTAATTCGCAATTAGTATGTACGAGTGTAGTATTTATATGATAAATACTTACTTTAAAAATTTTAAATTCCGCTGCTTAAAGCCCGTACAGTACTAGCGAACCCAACAGAAACGGCGGGGTTTAATGAAGCCGTCACGACATCCGCCTATATCTTCGAACAAATCACTCGACCGGTGACAGTACTGAAGATATAGAGCGGACGGATCCCTCAAACCGGGATGTACATTGAAGCGCTGCGGTTGTGAGGACGACGAAGATGCCATTGTCTGCCAAAAAAAAAAACAATAATTATATACTACATAAATTAAATCATTATATACTACAATCAATAATACAATCATAGTAAAAAAAAAATTCACAAAAACACAAATAAATTAAGTAAACAATAAATTCACAAATTCAAAAATCATATACACAATAAATTGAAAATAATCTCTAATCGACAGTTGGACTCCAACATTTCAACTTGCGACGAAATAATCCTTCGACTCCAACATTTCAACATATTATATAAATTCACAAATAAATTCACCTCATCACAATCATCACAAATTCACAATATGTTAACAATATGTACAACAATCCCTTTGAGTCATTTTATCGAACACCTTCAAATCATAAATTTTCAAACAAACTACAAAACCCTAACATTAACATAATCCAAATAACCCATCAATTTGCACAAACAAGCATAATCTAATATAATCTAACAACCCATCAACATATCTCAATCCATATCTCGAAGAATTATTAAAAACCCTAATTTTTGCCCTAATTTAAAATTATTGAAAAATTACAAAAATCAAAGCATTAAGAGAATAAATGTACCTTATAGACGGGAAGGACGCGCGGTGGCAGTGGCGAGCAAAGCGGCGGGGCAGCGGACGACGGACGAATTTTTTTTTTCAGCTCAATTCTCTCGATCTCTCTCTCTCTCTGTGTTCGATCTCTCTCTCTCTCTCTGTGCTCTGTGAAAAATTGTTCGCGTAAAAGGGGAGAAGAAGGCTTGGGGCGTATTTATGTTTAATTGAAAAACGGATTCCGTGAATCCGTTTTTCAAAACAAATTATTTGAAAAACGGATTCACGGAATCCGTTTTTCGATTAAAATTATCTAGAAAACGGAGTCTTAGAATCCGTTTTATAAATAGCAAAAAATAGTAACGAAGTTCCCAGATTCGGGACTCGAACCCGGGTTCGGGTGAGTCCGTTATCTCTGGGGGCTCCTCGTTACCATTAGGCCGCGCTAGGCTATCGCTGATATTTTTGCACAAGTTTTATTCTTATCCTTTAACATCAATATTTTTTTATAGTATATTTTATACAGTATATATTATATATATAGTATATAGTACATATTATTTATTTATAGTATAAAATATAACATACACTATATAGTATTATATGTTATATACTATATATTATAACAATGATATATAGTATATAGTATGTAGTATATAGTATGTAGTATGTAGTATATAATATATAACATATAGTATATAACATATAGTATATAATATATAACATATAATATATAATATATAGTATATAATATATAACATATAGTATATAACATATAGTATAATATATAGTATATAGTATATAGTTTATATCTTATACTTTATATCTTATAGTTTATAACATATAACATATAGTATATAGTTTATATCTTATAGTTTATAGTTTATAGTTTATATCTTATATGTTATAGTTTATAGTTTATATCTTATAGTTTATAGTTTATATCTTATACTTTATATCTTATAGTTTATAACATAAAACATATAGTATATATAGTATATAACATATAACATATAAGTTCAAATTAGTACAATTGAACTCGAATTAGTATTCAATTATAGTGAAATCGAAATCAAATCAGTACAATTGAAGTCAAATTAGTACAATTGAACTCGAATTAGTACAATTGAAGTCAATTATAGTGAAATCGAAATCAAATCAGTACAATTGAACTCAAATTAGTACAATTGAACTCGAATTAGTACAATTAAAGTCAATTATAGTGAAATCGAAATCAAATCAGTACAATTGAACTCGAATTAGTACGATTAAAGTCAAATTAGTACGATTAAAGTCAAATTAGTATAATTAAAGTCAACTAGAGTGAAATCGAAGTCAAATTAGTACGATTAAAGTCAAATTAGTACAATTAAAGTCAAATTAGTATAATTAAAGTCAACTATAGTGAAATCAAAGTCAAATTAGTACGATTAAAGTCAAATTAGTACGATTAAAGTCAAATTAGTACGATTAAAGTCAAATTAGTATAACTAAAGTCAACTATAGTGAAATCGAAATCAAATTAGTAAGATTAAAGTCAAATTAGTACGATTAAAGTCAAATTAGTATAATTAAAGTCAATTATAGTGAAATCGAAGTCAAATTAGTACGATTAAAGTCAAATTAGTACGATTAAAGTCAAATTAGTATTACTAAAGTCAACTATAGTGAAATCGAAATCAAATTAGTACGATTAAAGTCAAATTAGTACGATTAAAGTCAAATTAGTACGATTAAAGTCAAATTAGTATAATTAAAGTCAACTATAGTGAAATCGAAGTCAAATTAGTACGATTAAAGTCAAATTAGTATAATTAAAGTCAACTATAGTGAAATCGAAATCAAATTAGTTTATAGTTTATAGTTTATATCTTATAGTTTATAGTTTATATCTTATACTTTATATCTTATAGATTATAGTTTATAGTTTATATCTTATACTTTATATCTTATAGATTATAGTTTATAGTTTATATCTTATATGTTATGAGAGTATGATTGAACTCGAATTAGTACAATTAAAGTCAATTATAGCGAAATCAAATTAGTACAATTGAATTCAAATCAGTACAATTGAACTCGAATTAGTACAACAGCGACTCATCGTTAAACGCAGCAGGATTGCATTTAAATTGTTTTGTGACAACTTTTGCTGTTCGTTCCCAAGTTAATAGCATTATTTCATCTTCACCTACAACTATAGTGAAATCGAACTCGAATTAGTACAATATAACATAGTATATAACATATAATACTATATGGTATATATTATATTTTACAACATGGTATAATACATAGTATATATAACATATAATACTATATATGGTATAATATGTAGTATATAACATATAATACTATATAGTATATATAGTATATAACATATACTATATATAACATATAATACTATATAGTATATAACATATAATACTATATAGTATATATTATATGGTATAATATATAGTATATAACATATAATACTATATAGTAATATTATATTTTATACTATAAATAAATAATATATACTATATACTATATATATAATATATATTGTATAATATATACTGTATAAAATATACTATAAAAAATATTAATGTTAAAGGATAAGAATAAAACTTGTGCAAAAAAATCAGTGATAGCCTAGTGCGGCCTAATGGTAACGAGGAGCCCCTAGAGATAACGGATTCACCCGAACGCGGGTTCGAGTCCCGAATCTGGGAACCTTGGTACTATTTTTTGCCATTTATAAAACGGATTTATGGAATCCGTTTTTCAAATAATTAAAATTGAAAAACGGATTCCTAGAATCCGTTTTTTGAATAAAAAAATTTTTCATAACGTAATTCATAAATACGTTTTCTACTGGGAACCTGTCCAAATACATATTGTAACACCCAAAAAAACCTGTTCTAACAATCCAAAACAACAAAAAAAATGAAAATGCACAATCTAAATCAAAATACCATGAAAACCAAACTTACAGTAAATACCATCCAAATAATTCAAAACAAATCATCCAAACAAATTCAAACAATCCAACCAAATCCAAATGAACTCTCCAAACAAATCCGAATAAACACTAGCAAATCTAATTTCCCCACTCATCACGAAGTCTAGACCTGTCGGTGCGAGGATGTGAAGACGGACACTCATCTACAACATGATTTGGATTACCGCATCTAGTGCACTGTCCCCTATCCCTCCTGCGGCGTCCCCTACGATCCATTTGCATGCGATATCGTCTCGTTTGCACGCGACCGGGTCCAGGCTTCAAGATCATTCTCTCCCAGTACGGTATCAATTTCCACTCGACCGGCTCCCATGTATCCGGATTACCAATCGAAGCAAAACTCCAATTGCTAAATTGAGCTACCCAGTTCTCTGTCCAAAAAAACTCATTGAACAACAATTTTGGGTCAGTCTCAACTGAACGACAGACGGCTAACGCATGAGAGCATGGTTTCCAACGCGTCTGCCACTTCCGACAACTACAACGTTTTCGGTTGTAGTCTAGCTTATACCTGTAATAATTCTCCAGTGATTTATATATATACAATATGAACAAATTTAATGGACAAACAAAAAAGTAAAAAAAAAATACTTACAGGTTTTGTCCTCTTCCACTCGCCCGTTGAAGTTGAAGTTTTTAACCGGAGTAGAATCAAAGGATTCGAACACCGGGTCGTGTTCTCAAGGAAGGTTAGCCGGATACAAACGCGCGATATTCAATCACACGAGAATGTAAATTACACCTAAACACTCTAATCCAATTTTTCGAGGGTTTTAGTTATCGACGAGAAAATAAATTACTACGAACACAACACAAGGAAAGAAAAATAACAAATTTCAACACAAGTACGATTCAACGATTTCGAACGAGCTAGGGTATCGGGGATAATCGTCTCCGGTTCAATCTCACTTCAATGAATTATAGGTACTCGGTTAAAGGCCTCGACTCATAAACTCATTTAACGTTATAACCATCATAACATTTCGCGGTAGATAAATCAAATATAAACGAGCAATCAATCCAAGCAATTAACACATAGACAACACGTCTCCGGTTATGCCTAATCTAAACGAGCCAAATTCCACCGACTTCTCCCCTCTCGGTTTTGAAGTCGATTAACTAAATTGTAATGGTGATCAAGCATTCAATCATTATTATTAATCAAACTCGAAAAGATTGAGTAAATTACAAACATGTCAACGAGATTAAACCGGAATAATTATCCCATTCCCCTAGCAATCAACTTAGCTACTCATGGCAAAATAAACACAACAATCCATACCAATGTAAGTACTCATCTTCATAATCAAATGAAAAGAAAGAAACTTACTAATAAACTTGAATTCAATGTCAATCCACAATGCCAAGAGTTTGCCAATAAATGCTCCTTACATAACAAGATCAATGTGTTCTTCCAAGCAACTAAAAATTACATCCAAAACTAAACTAAAAATGTGAGAGAGAGAGTAGAATGATGAAGAAGAAGAGTGATGAAAGAAGAGAGAAGATGAGAATGATAGAGAGAATAAATGTCCAAATACAACCTTGGGAGCTTCAAGGGGACCAAAAAACATGCTCCTCCCCCTTCCCTATGATTTTTCCTTCATTAGCCACCTCACTCCCGAATTTTAGGCCACTTCTCCCATTTTCCGAGCTCAAAAGCCATATAAAAAAAAACTGGGTTTTTTGACTTATCGCGGCCGCGACTTGCTCTCCCGCGGCCGCGACTTGGTGCTCCGCGGCCGCGACTTGGTCCCGCGGCCGCGAGATTTCCGTGCTGAAGTCCCACTACTCTGTTCTTGTTTGTTCGCCGCGGCCGCGGCGAAGAACATCCCGCGGCCGCGACTTGACCCTCCGCGGCCGCGACTTGATCCCGCGGCCGCGACTTGTTGCTGCAGCTCAGGATTTTTCTCTTTGCGTTTTCGGTTCCGTTTTTCACCTTCTTGACCCGATTTTTGCCTCCTTGCACGAACACTAACTCTTTTCACCGAAAAGTCGATCGACCCCTTGAACCTACGCACCACGATACACAAGAAAAACACGGAAAAAGAGAAAAACAAGCGGGAAAACAAAGCAAACAACGAGCAAACCAAAAACTAACGAAAACGGACTCACAATTAAAGAGAAATACCTAAGATGGGGGAAAATGAACATAAAATGACTACGGAAAACATAACAAAAATGGAACGAACAACTCCCCCACACTAAGACCTTTGTTCGTCCCGAACAAAGAGAAACAAAAAGAAAGAAAATAAGAACATCCAACATGTACTAAGGTTCAAACAAAACAAGCATCAAATCGATCAATCAAGTCGAGTAGAATTCCGATGATCTCGAGAACATCTCTCAAATGATGACTTGGCAATTTGACTGACAAACACTCAAAAATGGATATATGATCAATGAGCCTCACTCAAGTATCTTGTAATTATCAAAGAAGAAGGTGCACTCAAATTGGTCGCAATCCAATCAATCATATGCTTGCCTATCGTCTAATTTTTACTCTAGAACAATTTAATCGCGAATAAGTGAATCAAGAGGACTTAAGGGATATAATGAAGGCTCTTTGGATCAGGTGAGGATAGTATAGGCCAAGTGACTACACATATATATATATCAACTCAAAACATCACCAAACCGTAAACATGAGCTCCACCGGTTATCACTCAACCGGTTCTTCCTACATCCTCCAAGACTATCATTTATCCACATTATTCACACTTTTTTTTTTTTTTTTTTTTTTTTTTTTGCGTGAAAACCTTTGGACAATTATTATCTAGGTTTAACCATCGGGTGGTCTACCCGAGTTTCCTAGACCGGTTTCCCGTACTCATTACTCGAGACCACTAAGTTAATAGTCCGAGCACTTGGAGTATAATCCATTTGGTTTCACCCTTTTTTTTTATCATATATACAACTCAAATAATCATCCCTCCATCAATCCGACTCACAACTCCACAATATCATCATTACGGGGTTGCCAAGAAAATCATATAAAGGCTCAAAGGGGCGACTAGTGAGTGTTATTCAAGAGAAACAAATGGGGATAGAAAAACAATGAATACCTCTATCATATTTACCAATCACAACCAAATTGAACTATTTCGAATCAATCTCAAGGCAAGTTCTGACATCATAAGATCTCGACCAATATCACACAAATAGGCTCAAATCTCACGGGTATATATATATGAATATCAGTCAAAATAACCAAGCAATCACCAAGATAAGTTACACAAGATCATCATCACAACTTCTCATACTTAATCAAACAATCGTCAACAAGCCTTGCAATCCCCAAGGTACATGCTCGAAACACACAAAGACTCAACTAGACTAGACAAATCACACAAACAAAGACAAGCAAAGCTCCCCCACACTAAAAACCAGACAATGTCCTCATTGTCGAATTCGTAGGATGAGAGAGGGACAAGCAAGTAATAAAAGATAAAAGAAATGAACAACTGACTCAACATCCACGAAAAATAAAAGAGAAAAAAAAGGGAAAGAAAAACGTACAAAGCATAGTGATAAGTCACTATGCATGTGGTGGTGGCGGAGGTGCCCAGTCCTGGTCGACAAGCCGGTGTAAGTCCTAGGGTAGCTGCCCTGTAACACCCCGCTTATCAGAGTAAATTTTTCGCAACTTTTACTTCGAAAATACTTATATCTCTTTCGAAATCTTTTGCGATTATTTCGGGATGCTACTAAACCTTACATCTTGAAAATCCATTTATCTTTAACCTCTTGTCTAATAACTCTTTTAGACATAATTAAATAGATTTTCTTTAAACTTGCATTTAACCATATCCATCCTTCTCAAATTTATAAAAACTTCAAATCATAAATTCATTTAAGAAAATGCAAGTTCAATAGTCAATATGCGTAGCGGAATAATCGAAAGCGTGATTTATTATACAAACTTTATTAAAGACTTCATAAAAATCCTTGGAAATGCACAACCACCACCACAACGTCTCGAGCTCACACCTCCGGCCCGACCCTGTTTCCTGAAAAACACAATGGGGGTGAGTACGATCCTCTTGTACCCCGAAAAACACCCATACTAAAGTAAACAGCAATAATAATACAATATCATGATCTCCGGTATATAACTGGACTTAAAACTCTTCCAGTATCTCAACTTCATCTCACCGATATCTCATCGGATACTTGTGCACAATCTAATGGATATTTCTCAGGCAACTCAACGGCCTCCATTAGAACTTAGGAAATACTCGTAAGGCAACTCATCAGCCTTCTTCCCAAGCGTATAAACTTAAACTTTTACATACCTCGGACATGATATCAATATTATACTCAATGTAATACCCAGTCTGGGTCCCCACCTTTCGTCGTTTGTAAATTCGTAAGTGTTGTTCTCGTATAGCAACCTCCTCAAGCTACATAAAAATATATAAACAAATATACTAAGTACTTATGCTCATTTACTCAATAAGATGCTCGGTTTTCTCAATTCATTCGGATAACTTATTCAAATCTTATAGAAATTTCAATAATCATATCATTTCTCAAATTAACTTTTCTCAATCTTTTACTCAATCAATCTCATCATATATCATATTCTCCAAATCATTCATATTTACTCATACTCATTTTTCACTTTTACATCTTGAAAGTGAAATTAAACTCAATCATATTCATCTTTTAAACATCACATCCAATCATGATATTAATATGCCATACTTAATACAATTTTTATAAAATTGTATGCTCAACATATTAAACCATCTTCATCAAATTTACTCATCACTCATATGAGAATAGATCATAAAAATCTCATTTTAATATCTTGATCATCTCATGAATATTCTTGTATATATATATACTCATCTTCACATATATGCCATCTCATATTCATAACTCATTCATTTCTCATCTTTAAATTATGAAATTTAACAGTCATAATCTCAACTTCTAAATAGACATGTCATCAAAATTTCATAATTTAATCATTCATATTCATCAAGTTATGAGAATTTAAAGTCATAGTGAACATAAACTTCATCTTACATGTTCATCTTCAAAAATTCATAACTTAAGTTATACTATGCCAAATCACTAAATTCTTGATCTCATGTACTCCTCTTTTACACAAGAATTATTCATTTAAATCATACTTTTCCAGCATATTCATATCTTCATGAAAATCTCATGCAAATCAACATCTCATTTCATTAAGCACATATATCACATAATTGATCTTTAACATCTTTAACTCATTTTATCAATTATAAACTCCAACTTCTACATCATGATATACATACTCATAAACATGTAAACTTATCATAAAAGCATGAACTCAAATATGAAACATTAAGATAAGTAAATTACCTCCTTCTAGGTGAAGTTAAAAACTTGATTCTTCACTCTAATGTCCTTACTTCTCCAAAGATTACTCCTTCTCACTCTCTCTCACAAACTCATATGACTTTAGTAATTATTTTGGTGTAAAAACTCTAAGGTTTAAGCCTCTATTTATAGGCACAAATTGGAGAAACATCCAAATAGAGTGATTAAATGATCATAATATAAAATTTAACTTATAAACTTAAATAATCTTTAAAATATCTTATGATTTACTTATTCATCCATCCAAAGCATATTTAAACATCAAAAATGGCCTTTGGTTAAAGTCACAATCGAATTCTCAATAATCCAATTGGACTGTCGGCAACACGACTCGTGTGGGGGAGTCACACGACTCGTGTGGCCTCACACGACTCGTGTGCCTTGCCACACGACTCGTGTGGCTTGCCGACACTTTTGCTCTTAATCATTCATCTTCTCACACGACTCGTGTACTATATCACACGACTCGTGTAGCTTCACACGACTCGTGTGGCTCATCACACGACTCGTGTCAAAATCCCGAGGCTAACTTTCATCACGTCTCCATCCCACACGACTCGTGTGCCTCTCCACACGACTCGTGTGGCTTCACACGACTCGTGTGTCTCTTCACACGACTCGTGTGGCTTGTTCCTTGAAAATTCTTAATTTCGGTCCGATAACTTACTATCTTGGACTCGAAATCACTTATTTCTTGGAACAATAACTCATAATAACTGAGATAACTGAAAGGGATATTACATGCCCGGCCCCTGATGTGTGTCCCACTGGGTGAACATACGATCCCAGCTATCCATACGAGCATCCTGCCGGTCTTGCCGCTCGCGAATGGATCGAAGGCCGCCATCAAAGTCATCAAAGCGTGTGGCCGTCTGGGTCCAGTGGGTCTGCTGCCGAGTCTGCCACTGGTCCCACTGGGTCGTCTGTTGGGTCTGCCAGTGGTCCCACTGCGAAGTCTGCTGGGCCTGCCAGGTGGTCCACTGCGCCTGCTGTCGGCTCTCAAGAGTGGCGAACCGACTCTCCTGGGTATCGAATCGATCATGGATGGAACGAATGTCTGCCCGGTACTCTGTCTGGAAAGACGTCCACCAGGCCGGAGGGTGCGGTGGAGGCATCTCATGCGGTGGGTCCGAGGCTGGGGTCCAATGGGATGGAGGTGGTAGAAGATGGTCGTCATCCACAAGCATCCTCTCATGCTCGTCTGTCTCAGTCGGCTGGCGGGATGAGCCAGGTTGATCGGTAGTGGGGGCACTTTGCCCAAGCCTCTGAAAGTAGGACGTATAGGCATGACGACTCGTATACGGCTGAACTGTGGTCCGGGTCTTGATGAGATCGGCATTTTTTAGCTCGGCGAAGTTGATACACCGCATCCTAGTCTTGTCCTCGTGATATACGACGTCGTGAAGATTGTAGGGCTCAGGGTCGACTCCGGAATGCCGGGCGAGTGCGGTAACAAGGTGTCCCAATGCCGGCACCCCACGTCGATTGAGTGCCACGTCCTCTAATGAGTTCTGCAGGAAAGTCATGGAGCATACTCGCACTCCCGCCCGCATCGCCCATAGGAGGAAAAGCTCGGTCTCGCTGATCTTATTCGCTTCCTTCTTCCCGGTAATATTGTAGCCGATGAACCGGTGCACCACAGCCGTAGCCAAGTCTTGGATGAGCCCGTTCGACATCCCACCGGAATCTCATTTCGTATGTGGTGAAAGCTCGGCCCAACACTGCTTAGCATCGAATTCCGGGGCCTTGTTACGTGTACCGTCCAAGGTGAAACCGCACACCTTCTTCATGACGTCGTCGTCGACAGTGTACTCCTGCCCCTTGAGCCGACAAGTAAAGAACTCGTTCCCATCGGCGAGAACAAAGGAGCTGAAAAACTCGAGCATGAGGCTACGGAATGATGGCTCCTCGATTTTGGCGTACTCGGTGAGGTTAAGGACCTTGAGATACTTCATCACGTCTTCCAGAATACCCAGGTCGTTCAAGAGGTCCCAATCTATCGCTTTCGGTCTCACAACCTCCTTTTGCGAGAGACGGACATAAATCTCGCCTTCCTTCTGGGAATAAATGGGGAAAGGAGCGCCGTATTGGTCCGATAGGTCATGTCGGTCCTCATCCGTGGGGGCATCGCGAGAGGAGGATTCGCCCGCTTTACGCTTCTTAGGCGGTTCTTGAGTGGTTTTCTTCTTGGTGGAACGAAACGGATTCTTGCCCATTTGTACTGTCGTTCGGGCAATACGTCGAACACGTGGCGCGCGGTATTTCGAACTAAAGGCTTATGGACAATTTGCAACGGTTCGATCCCGGAGTTGGCCTCCTCACGCCACAACAATCAACCAATTTCAGAGGGTAGTAAGCTAACGGTACCTTTTTGCGCGAATTCGAACCGGAAACGAACAATTTCACGAGCTAGGAGACGTGAGTCGGGGAAGGCCGGTTGAATGTCGGAATTGTCGCTGCGGGAGAGTCTTGGTCGGAGATGGTCGTCGCGGGATACGTCGCGGGAGCTTGATGGTCGGAGGTGGGTCGGAATTTGGTGGTGAAGTCACGGCTCGGGCTCGGAGGGTAGAAACCCCGCGAGTGGTTTGCAAGAGATCGAGGGGACTGTGTCGCCGGAAGTTGTGGGGTGCCGGAGGTTATGGCTGGCCGGCGGTGGTCGGACGGTAAGGGGCGTTGCAGAGGTCGGTGCTTTGCGTCGAGAGAAATAGAGATGAGGGAGTGTGAAAGAATGCCGAGGAAAAGCCGAACTGCCCGTTTTATGCTGCGCTCCGCGGCCGCGACGTATCCCGCGGCCGCGAGTTTTTGGTGCAGAAATGGGGGGCTCGATCGACATAACGTCGTGGCCGCGACGAAGGAATGTCTCGCGGCCGCGACTCGATTCCGCGGCCGCGATTCGATCCCGCGGCCGCGACATTTGCCTGCAGAAATGGACGTCAAGTCCTCGAAAAATGATCGCCGCGGCCGCGGCAAGTAAATACCTCGCGGCCGCGACCATGCTCCGCGGCCGCGGAATAATCTCACGACCGCGACATTTACCTGCAGAAACCGAAATCAAGTTGATCAGAAAATGAACGCCGCGGCCGCGACTTTATGCTCCGCGGCCGCGACTTGATTTTTTTTTTTTTTTTTTTATAAATATGTACAAAATGCTCGGTTTATTGCCGGGAGCTCGGCACACTTTCGATCAATGGTAGAGTGGTTCGTCGAGATCGACGGTCTCGACGTGCTTTTTCTCGATCCCTCCTCCAAAGTATGGCTTCACTCGTTGTCCGTTCACCACAAGTGTTTCACCGATAGATGGATTCTGAAGACGTACCGCCCCGAAAGACAAGACTTCCTCAACAACAAACGGACCATTCCACCGAGACTTTAATTTCCCCGGAAAAAGTCGGAGGCGGGAGTTAAAAAGAAGAACTTGCATACCCGGTGTCAATTCTTTTCGGACAATTCGAGCATCATGGAGTCGTTTGATCTTGTCCTTATATAACTTGGAATTTTCGTACGCCTCATTTCTCAATTCTTCGAGCTCCGAGAGTTGTAGCGTTCGCTCTTTGCCCGCGGCATCGAGATCGAAATTCATCTTCTTGATCGCCCAAAACGCCTTATGCTCAATCTCAACCGGGAGGTGACAAGCTTTCCCGTAGACGAGCCGAAACGGGCTCATCCCCAATACTCCTTTGAAAGCTGTCCGTTGGGCCCATAGTGCATCATCAAGTCGAGTAGACCAATCCTTTCGGGATGCGCTCACCGTCTTCTCGAGAATCGTCTTGATTTGCTTATTGCTTGTCTCCGCTTGGCCCGAAGTTTGGGGATGGTATGGAGTGGCCACCTTGTGTGATATCCCGTACTTTTTCATCAACTTTTCGAACACCCGGTTGCAAAAATGCTTGGCCCCATCACTCACAATTGCTCTCGGAAACCCAAACCTACTCAAAATGTTTCCTCGCAAAAACTTAATCACAACATTAGCATCACACGTCCGTGTGGGGATAGCCTCGACCCACTTGGACACGTAATCTACGGCGAGGAGAATATATTCGAAACCAAACGACTTGGGAAACGGTCCCATGAAATCAATGCCCCGCACGTCAAAAATCTCAACTTGTAAATTGTTCACAAGGGGCATTTCATTCCTAGAACTAATATTCCCAATTCGTTGGCATCGATCACAAGATTTAGAAAAAATATGAGCATCTTTAAAGAGAGTTGGCCAAAACAAACCCGATTGGAGTACCTTAAAGGCGGTCTTTCGACCACCGAAGTGTCCTCCACAATGAAGCTCATGGCAAAAGGCAAGCACGCTCGATTGCTCATCTTCGGGTACACATCTCCGAAGAATCTCATCCTTCCCTATCTTGAAGAGAAACTGGTCGTCCCAGAAATATTCCCTACACTTCAACACAAAACGCTTCCTCTCTTGGGAAGAGAGGTTAGACAACAAAATTCCATCCGACGAATAATTTACAATATCCGCATACCAAGGGACGTTAGTCACTTCATTCGCATTTTCGTATGGAAATTTATCATCAATATCAAAAGGTTCATGCAAAGTGAGTGAATGATCGTTAGGAACAATGCGCGACAAATGATCGGCGACGACATTCTCACAACCTTTCCTATCCCTAATCTCAACATCAAATTCTTGTAAAAGCAAAATCCAACGAATGAGTCTCGGTTTCGATTGAGTCTTACTCAAAAGATACCGGAGAGCCGCATGGTCCGAATGGACAATTACTTTAGACCCCAAGATGTAGGATCTAAATTTTTCAAGTGAAAAAATCACGGCTAAAAACTCCTTTTCGGTCGTGGTATAGTTCAATTGGGCACCGTTGAGGGTCAAACTAGCATAATAAATCACACGAAGCAATTTATCAACTCTTTGGCCCAAAACGGCTCCAACAGCAAGATTTGATGCATCACACATAATTTCGAAAGGTAATGACCAATCGGGAGCAACAACAATAGGTGCGGTCACAAGCTTATTTTTCAATGTAGTAAAAGCATCTAAACATGCATCATCAAACACGAATGGCACATCGTTAGCAAGCAAATGACACAACGGGTTGCTAATTTTTGAAAAGTCTTTAATGAAACGCCTATAGAACCCGGCATGGCCTAAGAAACTCCTAACTCCCTTCACATTCGTAGGCGGGGGAAGTTTTTCAATCACATCGATTTTTGCCTTATCAACTTCAATCCCCCGACTAGACACAATGTGACCCAACACGACACCACTTCGGACCATAAAATGACTCTTCTCCCAACTCAATGTTAAATTCGACTCTATGCAACGCTCAAGGACACGAGATAAATTATGGAGACATGTAGAAAATGAATCACCAAAGATAGAAAAGTCGTCCATAAATACCTGTAAGCAATCCTCGAGCATGTCGGAGAAGATGGAGAACATACACCTTTGGAAGGTCCCGGGTGCATTGCAAAGTCCAAATGGCATTCGTCGGAAGGCAAATGTGCCGAAAGGGCACGTGAAGGTCATCTTCGGTTGGTCCTCGGGTGCGATGGCCACTTGGTAGTAGCCCGAGAGTATGTCTAAAAAGCAATAGAATTGGTGGTCCGAGAGACGGTCGAGGATTTGATCAATGAACGGCAACGGAAAATGGTCTTTCTTTGTGACGGCATTGAGTCGCCGGTAGTCTATGCACATTCTCCACCCGGTAGTGATGCGGGTAGGGATCAATTCCTTCTTGTCATTTTCAATTACGGTAATGCCCCCTTTTTCTGGCACTACATGGATCGGGCTCACCCATTCACTATCGGCAACCGGAAAAATGAGTCCCTCGGAATAGAGTTTTAGCACTTCCTTCTTCACAACTTCCATCATGTTCGGGTTGAGCCGCCGTTGGCTATCCCGGAACGGCTTGGCACCTTCTTCTAGAACGATCCGGTGCATACATGTGGAAGGGCTAATTCCCTTAAGGTCCCCAAGACTCCACCCAATAGCCTTTTGATTCTTCTTAAGCACCTCAATGAGCTCCCCTTCTTCGTCTCGGTCGAGCTCGGCAAATATGATAACCGACTTAAGTTTCTCCTCGTCTAGGAACACGTACTTGAGGTGTTGTGGTAGTTCCTTGAGCTCCAAGGTGTGTTCTTGTGTGCGGGGTTGGTCGGCTTCGAATAGGTCAATGGTTGGTTCATCTTTCTCGTCTAGGTCGGGTGTGGTTTTCTCTTCTAGTTGTCGGTTGGTCATCTCTTCAACTATGGGGTCCATCATATCGATAAGTGCGCATTCCACCATGAAGTTCGCTGAAGGTGCTGAGGTGGCATTTCTAACGGAAATCGACACGGTCTCTCCCAAAACTGTCATCATCAAGGTCCCGTTCTTCACATCGATAAGGGTGTTGGTGGTGGCCATGAACGGTCTCCCAAGCAAGATGGTGTGGTCTTTCCCGTTCTCGTGCACATCCCCCACATCTAGAATGACAAAGTCGACGGGGACAATGAGCTTCCCCACTCGAACAAGAACATCCTCTACAACTCCTTTGGGGTAACGAACCGATCGGTCGGCAAGTTGGAGGCACATGCGGGTTGGCCTCAAGTCCCCAAGACCAAGTCTTTGGAAGATCGAGAACGGCATAAGGTTGATCCCCGCCCCGAGGTCAAGCATCCCCGAAGCTTCCTTCCCATTTTCTAGTGCAATCTTGATAATGAAACCACCGGGATCACGTTCCTTCCTCGGAAGGTCATGATGCATAGCACTCGCCGCCTCGTACACCACAACCTTTTCCCCTTCCCCGAACTTCCTTTTCTTCGTCACCAAATCCTTGAAAAATTTCACGTAAGACGGCATAGTTTTAATCACATCAAGGAGGGGTAGGTTGACATTGACCTTCGAGAGCATATCGTAGAGGTCCCGAAATTGTTTCTCCTTCTTGTCATCCCGAAGGCGGCTCGGGAAAGAAATGCGTGGTTTGTATGGATTGGGAGTCTTGTGTAGGACCGGGTCCTCCGTCGGCTTAGTTGGGCCCTTCTCCTTATCATCAATCACGTCCCCGATTTGGTCGGTTGTCTTTGTGTCGTCCGCATCGGGCATCTCCACATGGTTGTCGACGACTTTCCCACTCCTCAATACCGTAATCGCCTTAGCTTGTTCGGGTTGTCTCGGGAGTTTCTTCTTGTCGGACTCGGCCTCCAAATTTCCAACCCTCGAGGCGAGTTGGCCTATTTGCGTCTCCAAACGCTTGATGGTCGCTTCGGTGTTCGTCATGAATTGGAGGATCCGGTCTAATTTGTCGTCTTGGGCGGAAGAGCTCGGGTCGGCTCCTTGAGCTTGCATACCCTCCATTGGGGCCCGTTGCGGTTGTTGTTGTTGAGGAAAATTTGGTCTCATGTGTTGTTGGGGTGCGAAGTTGGGACGGTTCGATTGTTGCATGAAGTGTGGTCGAGGGTTTAGCACGTTGTTGTTGTTGGACCATGAAAAATTAGGGTGATTTCTCCACCCTTGGTTGTATGTGTTCGAGTATGGGTCATTGATCGGTCGGTTTTGGTAGCCTTGGAGAGCATTGGCATCTTCATATTGCTCCCCGAAATCTTGATCGAAGGCGGAGGGACACACTTGTGACCGGTGCCCTTGAACACCACACGTCCCACAAGTCTCCACCGCCATGGTTTGTGCCGGTTGGGCTCCCCTCGCATTGAGTATTCTCATTTGTTCCGCAAGCTCGGCTATTTGATGGGCGATCATGTCTTGGCCGGGAGCCACTTCATTCACCATTGCCCTTTTTCCTCGACTACTCTTTTGAGACGAGTTAGCGCTCATTGTCTCGAAAATTTCCATCATCTCTTCGGCCGTTTTCGCTCCCACATCTCCTCCGGCCGCATTGTCCACCATGTATTGGAGATTTTGGTGGAGAGAGTCGTAGAAGCTGTTCATCAATAGGGCCGGCGGAAAATTGTGGTGTGGGCATTGTCGTTGGAGATCCTTGAAGCGTTCCCACGCCTCGTGAAGAGGCTCGTTCGGCTGTTGGGCAAAAGAGACGATTTGAGACCTCAACTCTTGAGTCTTTTGGTGGGAGTAGTATCTCCCGATGAACTTCGAGTACACTTGCTCCCAAGTAGTGAAGGAGTCGGGGGCAAGTGTCATGAACCAAGCCTTGGCCCGGTCCTTAAGTGTCTCCGGGAAGCACCGCATCTTTAATTGATCCTCATTCAATCCGTGCAGTGGAAAGATTTGGAGCACATTGTAGAACTCCCGGATGAAGTGGAGCGGGTCCTCATTTGGAAGGCCGTGGAAAGAAGGTAATTGGTTGTAATGGATTGTTTTGAGTTCATAATTCTGGGCTGCCGGTCCGAGCCGAATACAAGAAGTCACCGGCCCAATCACCGGTTGAGCTAAATCTCGAAGAAGGTATCGCGGGGGATTGTTCACCTCCGCTTCCTCTTGACGGGCCATGTTTCCTTGCTCGGTCGAGGCTTGTGGTTCCAAAGAAAGGTTGGCTAGCAAGTCTCGTAATTCCCGTTGAACGGTCTCGTCGTTTGAATTGAATACACGACCACTCCTAGTACGCATAAACAAAAACAAACAACGCGTCACGAGCACCCGCTAACAACCGAGCGAAAAATAAAATCAACTACCAAATATATATACACTCACAAAAACCAAAGAGAAATTAAGAGAAACACGGAAACAAAAATGAATAGCGCACAATTGAAATCCTAAACCTTCCCCGGCAACGGCGCCATTTTGAAGTTGAAGTTTTTAACCGGAGTAGAATCAAAGGATTCGAACACCGGGTCGTGTTCTCAAGGAAGGCTAGCCGGATACAAACGCGCGATATTCAATCACACGAGAATGTAAATTACACCTAAACACTCTAATCCAATTTTTCGAGGGTTTTAGTTATCGACGAGAAAATAAATTACTACGAACACAACACAAGGAAAGAAAAATAACAAATTTCAACACAAGTACGATTCAACGATTTCGAACGAGCTAGGGTATCGGGGATAATCGTCTCCGGTTCAATCTCACTTCAATGAATTATAGGTACTCGGTTAAAGGCCTCGACTCATAAACTCATTTAACGTTATAACCATCATAGCATTTCGCGGTAGATAAATCAAATATAAACGAGCAATCAATCCAAGCAATTAACACATAGACAACACGTCTCCGGTTATGCCTACTCTAAACGAGCCAAATTTCACCGACTTCTCCCCTCTCGGTTTTGAAGTCGATTAACTAAATTGTAATGGTGATCAAGCATTCAATCATTATTATTAATCAAACTCGAAAAGATTGAGTAAATTACAAACATGTCAACGAGATTAAACCGGAATAATTATCCCCTTCCCCTAGCAATCAACTTAGCTACTCATGGCAAAATAAACACAACAATCCATACCAATGTAAGTACTCATCTTCATAATCAAATGAAAAGGAAGAAACTTACTAATAAACTTGAATTCAATGTCAATCCACAATGCCAAGAGTTTGCCAATAAATGCTCCTTACATAACAAGATCAATGTGTTCTTCCAAGCAACCAAAAATTACATCCAAAACTAAACTAAAAATGTGAGAGAGAGAGTAGAATGATGAAGAATGAGAGTGATGAAAGAAGAGAGAAGATGAGAATGATAGAGAGAATAAATGTCCAAATACAACCTTGGGAGCTTCAAGGGGACCAAAAAACATGCTCCTCCCCCTTCCCTATGATTTTTCCTTCATTAGCCACCTCACTCCCGGATTTTAAGCCACTTCTCCCATTTTCCGAGCTCAAAAGCCATATAAAAAAAAACTGGGATTTTTGACTTCTCGCGGCCGCGACTTGCTCTCCCGCGGCCGCGACTTGGTGCTCCGCGGCCGCGACTTGGTCCCGCGGCCGCGAGATTTCCGTGCTGAAGCCCACTACTCTGTTCTTGTTTGTTCGCCGCGGCCGCGGCGAAGAACATCCCGCGGCCGCGGCTTGACCCTCCGCGGCCGCGACTTGATCCCGCGGCCGCGACTTGTTGCTGTAGCTCAGGATTTTTCTCTTTGCGTTTTCGGTTCCGTTTTTCACCTTCTTGACCCGATTTTTGCCTCCTTGCACGAACACTAACTCTTTTCACCGAAAAGTCGATCGACCCCTTGAACCTACGCACCACGATACACAAGAAAAACACGAAAAAAGGGAAAAACAAGCGGGAAAACAAAGCAAACAACGAGCAAACCAAAAACTAACGAAAACGGACTCACAATTAAAGAGAAATACCTAAGATGGGGGAAAATGAACATAAAATGACTACGGAAAACATAACAAAAATGGAACGAACACCCGTAAACCGGTTTCCACTTCGTACATGGAGCTCTCGGCGTCCCTAACATGAACTCTATGAGTGGCGCCTATCTGCTCCAATTGCAAATATGCGTTATAGTGCTCCGTAGCAATGGGAGTCCTGCATCTCGTGGACTTGTTTTGTTCCTGTTGGAACAAATCCAGAGTTTTATGCAATGTGGCATCTACCAAAGCTCTGCACGGCAGAAACCTAACCCCTTTCAGCACGTTATTGTAACTCTCCGACATGTTCGTGGTCAATGTGCCCCATCTGCGTCCTACTTTATCTTTTAACTGGGTCCACTTCTCCAAAGGAATTCGAAAAAGGTAATTGTGTGCCTCGGGATTCAATGCCAACAGTCTTTGTTCTGTTTCTCGAAACTTTCGCTCCGAGAACTGAGAACTCAATTCCCAACACCAAGTCCGAATTTTCTTACTCCTGCAATTAGTCACCACGTTGCTTCGAAGGTGTTGAAGCAAATCCGGTGATACGCAGCGGGTTCTTGCCAATCTGGTAATGATTCAATGGCACTGAGTAGGCCCGCATCCCTGACAGAAAAAACGCAGATACGTCTCTGGAAGACTACATGTTGCCGCAGATTCCTAAGGAAAAATGACCAACTGTCCGTGCTTTCTTCATCGACAAGCGCAAATGCGACCGGCAATAACCGCTTATTCGCAGTCTGTGCCGTGGCCACGAGCAATTTTCCCTTGTAGGATCCACGCAAATGTGTGCCATCGACGCTAATAACTGGCGGGCACCTTCGAGAAGTTTGAATGGCGGGACCAAATGCCCAGAATACGAATTTGAATTGCCTGTCTCGAAGTTGTCGCGCCATTTCACCACCCTGCCATTCCCACTCTACAACTGTGGAGGGATTCGTTCTTTGAAGCGCGGCAAAATACCTACACATTACAAAACAGTTTCATAATGAATAGATAAAAATAGCGACAGGCAAACAACACATATATTTGCAATTAATTTTTGCTTACTGAGGGAGTTCTGCAAAGTTCGATTCCCAAGTGCCATATACACTCTCGATGGCTTTTCTCCTTCCGTGCCATGCCTTCTTGTAGCTGACATCCACTTTCCAGCACTGTTTCACATCAGCCTGGATCATGTGGACGCCGTACTCCACTTTCTTTCGAATCTTATTACGAATGAGATTTGAAATCATTTGGGCGGTTACATTTCTGTGGTCATTTCTCTCGATCGGTTGCATACAAGTGTGTCTATCAGTCCATTCAGTTAGTTTCCACATTTCATGAACCCGCTTGGACTTAGTCACCCGAGCCTTCCACACACAAGGCGGATCTCCACTAGATCTGCAGACCACTTTGAATGACTTTTGATTTGAATCATTTACCCGAATCTCCCGCAATCTATCGACGTTCCAACCCGTTAAAGCCATTTGGGCTTCTTGCTTGCTCCGAAAAACCATACCCAAACATATGGTCTCAATATCGCCATTCCAGCGTCGAATAGCATACTCGTCCGCATCTATCCTGGACGGGTCCCATTCTCCCATCTCGCGGTATACGTGCCGACCACCAATAGGAAAGGGGAATTCTTCTTCAATGAACTCGGCTTCACTCTCCTCATTCACCGATCTATCTGATTCGGTTTCTGAGGTCTCGTCTGTGAAATCATCTTCACCGAGTGCGAGCTCTTCGTCACTTTCTTCCCCGTCCTCATTTTCCCTTTCTCTAATTGGTGAGCTTGTCCCTTCTCCAAAATTACGTAGATGAGAAGTCGACGTGCCATCATCCATTTCCCCGTAATAAGGAGTAAAATCCTCAAATTGTGTGACCGGTGTAATTGCCTCCAACGATAAATGCAAATACACAACGGACATAGGTTCATATGCATAAATCCACTGAAGAGCACTAGGGTTATCGAGTCTTCCGGCAGTCCACGAACCATCGCGTTGACGAAACATTAAAGTAATCGCTTGAATTGTCCAACCTTCTCCAAACCGACAATTTTCATTAATCATCTGTACCAATTGTTCATATGATATCCTCCCCATAATAACAAATGAACCATCCGGACTATCCATAAATGAAACAAAATCTCTTAACTGTTCCCTCGCAAATCGCTAATACAAATTAATAAAATACGGACCACAATACGCCATTTGTACCTGTTGCAAACAAAAACTTTCAATTCTTCCCAATTACAACAACATATGATGTGTAATCCAACACCCAAAAAATTCAATTATTCTTTAAACCAATCTTTTTACCCTAACGAAAAAACCAAAAAAAATATTCCCAATCGATTAATCCTCCAAAACCCTAATTCTAACCCTAATTTCAAAAAATCCTAAGCCCAATTGACAATTTATAACAAAATTATAATCTCCAATTCAAGATACATACATAATCCATAAACAATTAACAATCCACAATCTTCAAACACCACCACATTCAAACACCATCCACAATTACTAATTTTCAAATCACTCCAAAACAATGTAAAAAGTTGAGATAAGCTAATATACCTCGTGCGAATGATTTAATCGGAAATGAGGTTCGTGTTGTTGTTGTCGATTCACGTTGGAGTGGCGATTGGATCGAGTNAAAACGGATTTAATGAATCCGTTTTTTCAAATCCCAAAAATTATTCAATTTAGGGTTTTATAAAACGGATTTAAAACCCTAAATTGAATGATTTTTGGGATTTTAAAAAACGGATTCGTTAAATCCGTTTTCAATTCATAAAATATAACCGTTTTTAAATTCTTAAAAGAAAATAAATATTTTTTTAAATAAATATTTTTTAAATATAAAACGTATAATGAAAATACATTTTTCTAATAAATTGTTATTAGAAAACGGATTGTAAAAATACGTCTTTTTTATTTTTTTCCACTCATTTTTTTTTTCTCCACTTATTTTTTTTATTTTTAAATAAATAAATTACCCGATGGCCCAAGCCCCAAGGGGGAATCTAGATTACCGAAAGCGAGGGTAGTTTGGGTATATCAGAATAGGGAAGTGGGCAGCGATATCAGCCCCTCCAGACCGCCTCACATCCATTACCTCCTCTCCAAATTCCTCTCTCCCTCTCTATAAATCCTCCTCTTTCTTCCATTGCCATATATATACATTAACAATCCTATAAAAGACGCCTACTTTCAAATTCTTACCGCTCTAATTCCTATTTTTGCTGATTTTCCCTCTAACTATTCCCATTTTCTCTGTTTCTTCAACTCAAAGGACGGTTTTAAACCCTAGATCAACTGAATTCACGCTGAAAGGACCGATCTATACATCCTTTGGTTAAGATTTCACCTGGTAGCTTTAGTATCTCGAATCTGCTGTTGTTCTTTATCTTTGATTGCCCCTCCTAGCAACGATCATGTTTTGTTTCAATGGTTCTTGTTTCTTTTTCCCTTTCTCATTAGGCGGGGGATAGAAACTTTATAATCAATTACCTTTTTTCATCATTTGAATTTTTCCCTTCTCCCTTTAACTCCATTTCGAGATTAATCAAGAATTTTATTTACGAGCTCAACAAGATTTTATTTTTGATATTTTTTTTCTGCGTTTCTTGTGGTGTGGTTGACTTGAATTATTTCCTTTTTCATTCCAGATTCGCTGCTGTTAGGTGAATATTTGTTCAGAGTAGTAGAACACATTGCAAAACGGTGATTTGATGGCAGATCCTCAAGGTCTGGAGGGGAATCAACCTGTTGACATCTCTAAGCATCCTTCAGGGATCGTACCTACTCTACAGTAAGTTCTTTTTTCCAAAAAAGTTTTTTCCTCAAACTATCAGTTGTGATCCACTGGAAAAAATGCAAGTATTTTAATAATTTAATGCACCCATGAACTGAGATTTTACTAATGAGCAGGGTACCTTTATACACCAAGGTAGCCATGCTTGGTTATTGTAATAGGTCACATTGAATGGAAATATATATGCTTTTGCACTGTAATTTCTTGTTATAAGCCTAGAAAATCCAAATGCCAAAGCATTCATGACTTAGTAAGACCACACTTATGATGGGTTTATATGGAGAACATTAACTACGTACTCCTGTTTACACTGCTCTTGGGATTTGTTACTCTTTATTAGTTCTATTCTATTGACGTTCACTTTGTAAGTACTAGTATGACTCTGAATTTGACTCTGCTGTTGTGACGATATTGGATATATCACCCTTTAGCAGATTAGTTGTTTCTAGGCTAGTTGGTTCTTGGTAAACCAGGTATGCAATATGACACGAGTCATTGATAAATGGGCTGTAGCAACTATTTAAATGGCTGGAAAAATTATCATGTTTGGGAAAAGTCATTAACTTGTCATGTTGATTATTACTCGTATAAGAATCCTGATTGATTTAAAACAGGAACATTGTGTCAACAGTCAATTTAGACTGCAAATTGGATCTTAAAGCTATAGCATTGCAAGCTCGAAATGCAGAATACAATCCCAAGGTATGTTGCAACCGTGAACCGGTGTGTGTATTTACTTCTTATATTCAATTATTTACACTAATACAAATTGTCTGCAAGTATAGTGGGCTACTAGATCATTACTGATTTTTTTTATCTGTTTCTCATGTGTTCTGATCTTGTATCCTTTGCTGAACGTATCTTAGCTCCCAGGTTTAGAGTTGTTTTTGAACAGTTATCTTGCTAGCACAGATTATATATTATCAAGTGCATCAACATCATAAAATAACTCTGGGTGCTGTGTTTTATAATTCAGCTGTTGACATCAGAAAGCTGGCTTTTGGTGTTTTATTTTTTATTTTCATTCCTTTTAACTCTGTTTCCATCTCATCTAAATGAAATATTTTCGTCTTTTATTTACATTGTATTATACTATAGCCCCAACTCTTAGATTAGCTTAAGCAGTGGCAAATTGAAATTCGCAAAATAGGAAGTCACTAGATTTATGGTGCGTGGAATCTGAATTCATAACTTACTTTTCCATGGGATTCCAGCGTTTCGCTGCGGTGATTATGAGGATCAGAGAACCAAAAACAACAGCACTCATATTTGCATCTGGAAAGATGGTAAGGCATGATTATCTTTTGGTAACCGTTTTTAAGATATATCCTCTTGTTAATTGACTTCTGTTTAAGACTAGTGATAGGTAAACACATTTTGTTGACCCTAAGTGCTTATGATTCATCCTTCAAATTTTTACTTTTGGGGACTATTCAAGTCCCTTTTGATGATTTACTGAAAACTCCCTTTTAATTATAGGTTTGTACAGGAGCCAAGAGTGAACAACAATCGAAATTGGCTGCTCGGAAGGTGTATACCTATGACTGACATACTAACGATCTAATTGCAGATCAGAGTTTCTTTAAGGAAACCATTTGTTGGCACAAAAATGAAAGTTTTAGCTATTGGGTTTCACATGAACTAGTTTATAAAAATAAACTTTACATAAAACAAACTGAACATTTCATTTAAGTCTGTCTTACTTTTCTCTCATTATCTGTTCACCTTCCATCCTATCTCGTCAGTATGCTAGAATTGTTCAGAAGCTTGGCTTCCCAGCAAAATTTAAGGTACTTATCTGCATACTTATTTTCCAATGATCTAATTGGACCTGTCTATTGGTTCTTCTCTCATCATTGACTCTATGCTATGCTTAACATCATTTTTCTTCCCTTCCATTTTTACAGGATTTCAAGATTCAGAACATAGTTGGTTCTTGTGATGTGAAATTTCCTATTCGACTTGAAGGCCTTGCCTATGCACACGGTGCCTTTTCAAGCGTGAGTTGTTCAGTAGGCTGTATTGTCATGGTGTTTCTTCGATGTTGTCATCAACAACATTTTAGATAATTTGATTTATCAAGACAAAGTATTGTTGGCGCTAACATGCCATTGAAGCTTCTATGATTGGTTGAGGGTGTTTGGTGTGTGTGTGTGTGTGTGTGTNCTGTTATTTTCAAATGAGGAAAGCTCTGTGTTTCAAGGACCTTTGCTTAATGTTTAAGTTGACGTTAATTTCGTATTCTGTTGATTCAGTACGAGCCTGAGCTTTTTCCTGGATTAATTTATCGGATGAAACAACCAAAGATAGTGTTGCTCATTTTTGTCTCGGGGAAGATTGTTCTCACCGGAGCTAAGGTAATAACTCTACTTTGTTTGGTTTGGAGAATTTTGGAGAATATCATTTCTATATGTTACACTAGTGTACTTCCTGACGATGATTGAATGCATTCTTCTTTCTTACCTTTTTCAGGTTCGAGATGAGACATACACGGCCTTTGAGAATATATACCCTGTTCTCACTGAATTCCGAAAAGTTCAGCAATGGTATGAAGAAAATGTGGTTATATGTTCTGTTTTCCACTGCTAAAGTCTGGTATTTTCTGTCGACTTGTTAATCTATCGTACCTTTGAACCGATGACCTCTATAGTTGATGTGGGAGACAGTTGATGTGGTAGACTCTTAGGTTTCTTATATGACTATTAGGGGGAAAACTGTAAGTTTTGGATGATAGAAAAGAATTGGAAGCTTAGAAGCAAAATTGTGGGAATAAACATAGAAGTCCCCTTTGAATATGCATAAGAAAAAAAAAATGCTGGTATTTATTTTGATGGAGTCTAACACGCCATTGAAAAAAAAAAAAATAAAGCACTGGTAAAACATTTGTATACTTTAAGGCAATAGTTTCTTTTCTTTCTTTTTAGACAGTTTGTGAGGATGACTTCGCCAAATTTCTTATAGAAGTGTCATTGTTCGCTTACATTTGTGACATATTTTCTTTTATATATAGATTTATTTACCAAGGACAAGGCGTTGGATGTAATATCAAAAAGGACATTGTGAGAGCTCAAGAGATCAAGAATTAGCGCACCTGGGATGGCCTCTGTGGTTTGGGTTGAACCGTAAATATGTTTAGCATGTTAGTTAAGTTATGTCAGTCCTGGTAGAACGAAGGCATGGGGTTCCGGTTTAACTCATTCCTTTTTGGAAGGTACACTAAATATTGAATTCAGTACTTGATAATTGCTAGTAATAAACTAGTGTTTTGTATTTGCCTTTTAACATTTATTGTGTACTTTGTACTGTCGTTGATTGTGTGAACTTTTTAGAACATTCTTAATAAATACGGAAGTACTTGCATTAAAGCCGGATCTATGTATGTAATGACTAATGAGTCGTATGCTAGTCGCGATTTCGCAGTCAACTGTGACGAAATTGTAACTGGCAGTTTGTTAACATGTATATAATTGAACTGCAAATTATCAAAAGTTGGAGTGCCGTCCGACTTTTAAAATTTCATCTGCTTTTCATGCCACATCAGTACCCATCCAAAACTGCGGATATATTCGGATTTTAGTTTTGCATGTAAATGAAAATTGCAAAGCGTGAAAATTATTGTAACAAGCTAACTAATTGATCACCATCATTTAAACGTGTTTATTATTCACACAATCTACCTCCATGAAAAACTCCCCAATCCGTTTAGACAACACTACCCAAAATTCATTTTTTATTTTATTTTTTTCCGAAACGAAAGAGTAAATAAATAAAACACATAATTACATATAGAAAATAGCCAAATAACTTACTCAATCAATTATAGAACTGAAAATAGTGGGAATACAAACTCGAAGGAAAAACCCACACTAATAAACACCACACTCACCACAACAAACTAGCTAACTCCCACAAGTGGAGAAATAACACAACATTCCCAAACGGGAGAAAAAAGACTACAAACCAACAAAACGCACTAAAAAACACAAATACGGATCAACCAGAACCATTCGAGCCAAAAACCCAAGGCGACCGCCCAAGGACAGAACTAGCCCTCGGCCCAACACACAGATCAAGAAACTGGAGACCCGCCCAAAACTCATTACTGTAACAAGCTACCTAATTGATGAGCATTATTTAAACGTATCACACAATCTACAGCCACGAAAAAACTCCCAATCCATTTACATAAAACTACCCAAAAGTCCCAGTTTCCTCGTGACTGCCAGTCCCAGAAGCACTTTTGCATGAACAATGGAACACCCAAGTAACGCTGACCGCCAAAAAACCGACCAAATAGCCAGCCCCAAACGGGATCTTGAACAATGAACCATCATCATCATCATCATCATCATCATCATCATCATCATTGTCGAGCTCATCTTCCCCTGACCCCACCACCACCGGACAACTCCTCTGCAGCACATCCCCACACAATTTTGAATTCCCCACAAACGAAGCTGCCGGGAATGTATCAAACTGTCCCCCCACAGGAATCTCCCCTTCCAAATCATTATTCGCCACACTGAACGTTGACAAAAAGTGGAGACGCGTGAACGACTCCGGGATCTTCCCACTCAAACAGTTCCCAGACATGTCAAGTTTCTCAAGATTGACAAGCCCCGAGAGCTCATCAGGTATTCTCCCATTAAATCCATTATTGCTGAGCTCCAGCACGTGGAGAAGCACCAGCGAACCTATCTCTGGCGGAATACTCCCGCCCAAACTATTATTCCCAACTTTCAACCCTCTCGGCAGGTTGAACAAACGGTTATACTGAAGAGCATCGAACAAAAACGGCAGCGCCAGGTAGCTCAAATCGGAGCTCGTGTTGTCCGAGATGAGCGCCGGCATGCGACTGAGTTCCGGCGGAAGGCCGCCCGTGAGGCTGTTCTTAGTAAGGTTCAAAACGAACAAGCTAGGCATATCGGCTAGCCATGTTGGGATGGGTCCCGTAATCCGGTTGTAAGACAGGTTCAGAACCTTGAGCCTCCTGAGATTGGAAATCCAGGATGGGATCTTGCCCGAAAGCCCGCAGCCTCCGAGGGTTAAGATCTGAAGGTTCCGGAAGCCGTCGAGATGCCATAGATCCGGCATCGTTTCATCCTTAAAGCACCTTGACAGGAAGAGGACGGCTAAATTGTCACAGTGCCTTAGAATCCTGAGGGCTCCATTGACGTTTGACAGGTAATTGTCCGAGAGGGAGAGATGGGCAAGGGATTTGAGAGAGGCCATGCACGGGGGGATTTCGCCCGTCAGCTGATTGTACGCCAGCCGGATTGCCGTCAAAGAACGGCACAGGCAGAGGCTGGCTGGAATATTCCCGGAGAGGCTGTTGTTGCCGAGGTCGACAGCTTGGAGATTCTGGAGAATGGAGAAATCGAGATCCGAGATTTTTCCGGTTAGGCGATTGTTCCTGAGGAGAAGGGTGGTGAGGTTGGGACAGCTGGCGAGGGACTGGGGTAGGGTTCCGGTTAGGTTGTTGGTGTGGAGCTGAAGCTGTTCGAGGTCGGAAAGCAGGCCGATGTCACGGGGGATCTCGCCGGAAAACTCGTTAACGTGGAGCTCGAGGATTTTCAGATTGGAGAGGTTAAGTATAGTTTTGGTGATGGGGCCCGATAAGCGGTTGTTGGACAGGGAGAGTTGGGTGAGGGATTTTGCGAGGTGAAGGTCGTCGGGAAGTTGTCCGGAGAGGGAATTGAAACCGGCGCGGAATACTTGAAGGTTAGAGCAATGGGTGCCGAGGCCGGGGGGAATAGGGCCGGTGAACCGGTTCAAGGAGAAATCCAAGGCTTTGGTCAGTAGAGGTGAGCAGATGGAAGCGGGAGATGGGAAAGGGCCGGTGAGGATGTTGTTGCTGATGTTGAAGAAGGTTAAATTGGATTTGGGGAAATTATGGAGTGTGCCGTTGAGACGATTGCTTGATAAATCAAGGGTATGGATGGAAGGGGAAAGGGCGGGCGGGAGAGGGCCCCAGAGGCGGTTATTGGAGAGGTTGAGGTGGGAAAGATATGGGAGGAGCGCGAGGAAGGAGGAATTATTATTATTATTATTATTAGTATTATTATTGTTTTGGAGGAGGAGGGTTCCGGAGAGACCGCGGCCGGGTAAGGAGAGACGGGTGACCCGAGTGCCGTTGCAGACGATGCCTTCCCACTGGCAGCAGTCGTCGGTGGACGACCAGTCGAGAGGAGGAGACGAGACCAGTTGTTGATGGAAAGATAAGAGGGAGTCGCGCTCCACTTGGTCGCACGACAGTACAAATACGACTGCTGTGGAGAACGACCAACAAACTAAAACAACCACAACAAACCACAAGCTTCGCATTTCATTGATTAATTCAACCTCAAAATGCCACACCAAGCCTCGATTGACCACCAACCACCACAACCTAACACAAGAGTAGCTTTTAACTTCATACCTACTACATGTGTATATGACGTAGGAAAAACAGAGTCTCACAATTCACACC
>BKCP01006071.1:2480644-2492155 GCA_008636005.1 Striga asiatica | reverse complement strand
CAATAACAGATATAATAAAAACTCAAAAATGTCTTACAATCAAGCTACCAACTGCTAACAATAAAATACAGGGAAGGCCAACAGCAACCCTTCAATACAACATCAATGTTCAACAAACAAGAAAAATACTAATATGTAAAGCCTTAAGGATTTCCAAAATAACCAAACACATATGCTAACTAGGAAAAGAAATATAGTAATAGATAAACTAGGAAATTTGGCCGGTTTGATCCTCAAGACACATCTGCCAGCTTCCTTAATGCGCGCACGTCTCGCCCGATTGTACGCGTTCTTGAGCATCTCACCTTCATTCGCATCATTCTCGTCCCCTTCAAGTAAATCCTTGTCCTCAAGGATGTCGAAAATTAAATACGTATCTCGTGCATATTTTCCCACATTGCCTCTTCTTCCGGCAACTCGTCCCACTCAACCAAAACCTCCCAACAAAATTGGTCAGCCTTCTTCACACGATGATAATCTAACTCCCGGCTAGGACGCACAATGAGTTGTCCTTCTGTATCCATTGCCGGTAGCCGCGTTCCAACCTTGTACGCTTCATCTAAGCTCTTTTTCAACTGTGAAACATGAATGACTGGATGAGTTTGAGACTCGGCCAATAAATCAAGCCGATACGCCACATTGCCCACACACTACTTGATATGATTCCGAACTTATGCAATTCCGTTTGCAAAACCATGCGCTGACAATAAGGCCGCATCTTCAAACAAACCCACTCGTCTGTCTCGAACTGATTCTCGCGTCTCCCTGTGTCATAGCACTCCTTCATGTGATGTTGATATAAGGGGGATATATTTTTTCAAAAAAGTATTTAAAAACTAAGACACTCTGTGTTGTTATTATTATTTAATTTCAAATATAATTTTTTGAATAAATACACGTACAGTACACGAGTATTGTACTAATAAAATAAATATTGCTTAATAAAATTTCTAACATGGTGGATAAAGTCCAAAAAATATGACTGAAGATAATATATTGACCTGTAATTAGCAATTAAATTGGTCCCGTTGTTATTGTTTTTCTCTATAATCACACGAATTAATACCTTACACAAAGTGCAGACTAGTGGCCACAAATAAAGAGACCTTTGGACAAGGAGCATTCAAAGGGGAAGGAGAGAAAACACACAAAAGAAGGAGCAAGGTTTGTGGAGAAGAGGCGAAGACCGTTAATTGCGTGATAACCAACTCACCACCAAAAGCTCAAGTATAAAAAGGCCTCGCCATTATGTAATGATAGAAACAAACAAGTAATAAAATAAAGAAAAGCAATAAAGAAAGATTCAAAGCCGAGCCCGGTTCCCTCAAGTGGAGAGAGCAGAGTGAAAAAGCCATGGCATACCAAAAAATGATGTTTGTGGCAATGTTGCTCTGCCTCTCCATGCGGACTCTAGCAGAGGATCCCTACCTCTTCTTCGAGTGGAACGTCTCGTACGGGAACATCTCCCCCCTCGGCGTCCCCCAACAGGGTATCCTCATCAACGGCCAGTTCCCCGGCCCTAAGATCAACTGCACCTCAAACAACAACATAGTCGTCAACGTGTTCAACCACCTGGACGAGCCCTTCCTCCTCACATGGGCCGGCATTCAGCACCGCAAAAACTCCTGGCAGGACGGAACCCTGGGCACCATGTGCCCCATCATGCCCGGAACAAACTACACCTACAAGTTCCAGGTCAAGGACCAAATCGGGAGCTACTTCTATTACCCGACCACCGCCCTCCACCGCGCGGCCGGCGGCATGGGCATCCTTCAGGTCCACAGCCGCGACCTCATCCCCGTCCCCTTCGACTGGCCGGCCGACGAGTTCGCCGTCCTCCTCGGCGACTGGTATAACCGCGGCCACAAGGCCTTAAAACGCATCCTCGACGGAGGCAACAGCATCGGCCTCCCCGACGGCATTCACATCAATGGAAAATCATCCAGAGTCGGCGACGCCGCTTCAGAGCCCCTCGCTGTCGTCCAGCCTGGCAAGACCTACCGCTTCCGCGTCTGCAACGTCGGTCTCAAGGCCTCGGTCAACTTCCGCCTCCAAGGCCACACGTTAAAGCTCGTCGAGATGGAAGGCTCCCACACGGTGCAGAACTTGTACGACTCCCTCGACCTCCACGTCGGCCAGTGCATGTCCGTCCTCGTCACCGCCGACCAGTCACCCAAGGACTACTACTTCGTCGCCTCGGGTCGCTTCCTCAAGAGACCGCTCGTCTCCGTGAGCATCGTCCGGTATGCTAACGGCAAGGGAGTCCCCGCCTCGCCCGCACTTCCCCTGGCACCGCCCGAGGGCACGCCTGGCATCGCCTGGTCCGTTAACCAATTCCGATCGTTCAGGTGGAATCTCACCGCCAGCGCCGCGCGGCCCAACCCGCAGGGCTCGTACCACTACGGGAAGATCAACATCACGCGGACCATCAAGATCGCCAACTCCCGAGCGCAGGTCGACGGGAAGCTCCGCTTTGCCATCAACGGGGTGTCGCACGTCGACGGCGAGACGCCTCTCAAGCTAGTCGAGTACTTTGGGCTGGCGAAAAAGGTGTTTGAGTACGGGCTGGTGAAGGACGAGGCGGTGGAGAACGCGGGTCGGGTGGTCGTGGCGCCCAGCGTGACGAACGCGACCTTCCGGAACTTTGTCGAGATTGTTTTCGAGAACAGGGAGAACACGATCCAGACGTGGCACTTGGACGGGTACTCGTTCTTCGCGGTGGCGATCGAGCCGGGGAGGTGGGGCCCGGAGAAGAGAAAGAATTATAATCTGTTGGATGCTGTGAGCAGGCATACCATCCACGTGTACCCGCAGTCGTGGGCGGCAGTGATGACCACGTTGGACAATGCGGGGATGTGGAATCTGAGGTCGGACATGGGTGAGAGGTCGTACCTGGGGCAGCAGATGTATGTGAGCGTGTTGTCGCCCAACCTCTCGTTGAGGGATGAGTACAACCTGCCCCCAACACAGCAGCTCTGCGGTATTGTCAAGGGCTTGCCTGACCCGGCTCCATACGTGTAAAGCATAATTATATATCCAGTCCGTCTTCATTTTCTTTCTCCTTCCTATCTCTGCATTTGTAATGGATGAGTAGTGGTGTTTTGTTTTCATCTTTGCCTTGAATTAATTATTAATTATTTAGCTCCAAAAGTTGAAGTTGTTTTCGAGTATACACACATATATATGTGTGTGTGCGCGTGTGTTTTGGATGCCTAATTGTGAGAAACATGATATAATATGTTCAGAAGACGAGCAAAGTTTTTAATTTGGTGTATGACGGAGGTAATGGATTAAGAAAGAAAATCATTTCTAGTTGTTGTTTTAAGAGAAATAACAATTTTCACTCTACATTCGGAATAAGTTTTTCACACCGTGAATTAATTTTTTTACCCCACTAAATGCGAAACAAATTGTGTGATAAGTTATGCGACACAGACAAAGATAATTGATAACGTACGAAATATTTATGCAATAAATTGTGTGATTGACAGACGAAAATAATTAAAATGCGAAAAAACTTGTGCGATAAACTATGAGACAGAAACGCGGAGATATTTGATATAGTGCAAAACAAATTATGCGATAAGATATGTGACAGCAAAGCGAAGGTAATTGATAAAGTGTGAAACAATGTATACGATAAACTATGAGACAGAAAAAAGAAGATATTTGATAAGTGCAAAACAAATTATGCGATAAGATATGCGACAGACATGCGAAAATAATTGATAAAGTCCGAAATATTTATGCGATAAAATATGAGACAAGCAGATGAAAATAATTGATAAAGTGCAAGAAAAAAACTTATGCAATAAACTATGGGACAGAAAGACGAATATAATTGATAAAGTGTGAAATAAATTATGCGATAAACTTTGAGACAAAAAGGCAAAGATATTTGATAAAGTGCGAAACAAATTATGCGATAAACTATGTGACATACATGCAAAAATAATTGATAAAGTGCGAAAAAAACTTATACGATAAACTATGTGGCAATAAGACAAAGATATTCGAGAAAGTGCAAAACAAATTACGCGATAAACTGTGCGGCTGACAGACGAAGATTTGATAAAGTGCGAAAAAACTTATGCGATAAACTATGCGACAATACGGCGAAAATAATTGATAATGTGCGATACAAATTATGCGATAAACTATGAGACATAAAGACGAAGATATTTATCAAGTGCAAAACAAATATGGAATAAACTATGCAACAAACAGACGAAGCTAATTGATAAGTGCGAAAAAACTTATGCGATAGAAAGACGAGGATAAATGATAAAGTACTGAATAAATTATGCGATAAACAATGCGACATGATGATGAATATAATTGATAGGATGCGAAATAAATTATGCGATAAACTATGAGCTAAAAAAGACGAAGATATTTAATAAACTGCAAAACAAATTATGCGATAAACTATGCAACATACATGCGAATATAGTTGATAAAGAGAAGTCAAAGTTACTATTTTAGATTACTCCATCAACCTCTTTCAATATATGTAGGTGATTGGTTACCAAATGAATAAGAAATAACTGTAATATATTATTAATGTTGATAAATAAAATTATATTGTAACATTGTGATAAGCATCATAATAATTTTTTTATAATTTATTTTAATTTTTATTTATAATTATATTTGTAATTTTATCGTGCATATTTAAATAATATTTTTTAAAAACAAAGCATATTTCTTAGAAACTTTTTCGAAAACATGTTGTATGGTTAGTTACCAAAAAAATAAGAAATTGTAGTAATTCGTAATTAATATGAAGACAATATTTTTTATTGCGATAATTATCACAAAATAATTTTTAGTATTAATACCATTTTATTTGTATAGAAAGTCGTTGTATTAACCGAATTACACGATTTACAGCAAGTAGGTATAATTTTATTTTAATTTTTTATAAATATTGAAGCCATTTTTATTTTCTTTAATAGTAAGTCAAACTATTTAATTACAAAGTCAAAGTTAATATTTCAGATTATTCCATCAACCTATTTTAAGTTTTAATATAAGGAAAAGTTCACTTTTGGTCCTCCATGTTTAGGGGGTATCCTGAGTCCCTATTATGTTTTGGTGCCCAATTTTAGTCCTTAAAACAAAAAAAAAATGTAGTCCCTTTACCTCAATTTCTGTGAATTAACGGTCAATTTTTGCTCGACAGTGATGTTCTTTATTTTTTTTAAATTTGTTGACTAATGTCAACTTTGACCAAAGAAAAATAAAAGAAAATCTAAATGCTGAAAATATATTAATCAAAAATTAAACTAAAACAAGAAATCGCACTAAATTAAATTAAAATTTTTGCTCGTCTGATTTCTATTTCTCTAGCATTCGCGCTGCGGAGCAAGCTTGGAATCATAGCTACTGCTCTTGCACCCGTTTCCGGGTCATGCCATCGAAAAAAATTGCACCTATCAACCCTCTGTATTTTTAACAATTTCTTATCATCAGTCCAATAAACAAGAAGAAAGGGATATTCCAATTGAAGTTCACGGAAAGTACTTACAGGATATAGAGGGCAACTCAAGAATCTTCTCCCGAGATTATCATCCTTCCAGCATGTAGTCAACTTTGCATCCAGCTAGACATGTTAAACGGGCTAGCCCTAGCGGTTTCGGGCTATCCCTAGCGGGCTTCCGAGTTAAACGGTCCAGGCCTAAACAGCCCAGATTTAAACGGACTACCAAAAAAAGGACCTAACCCTAACCCTAGCGGGCTTTGGGCTATGCGGGCTATGGCTATAATAATAATAATAATAATATATAAAAAAATAAAAAACAAAAAGAGTAAAAAATATAAAAAAAATAACAACGGCTAGTTAAAAATTATCTTCAACGGCTATTTAGTATTTACCGTCTATCACTATGTTTCATTATTTCTTATTAGTCGTTCTGATTGACTTAAATATTTTGGTATGAAGTACAATATTGTTAATAATTATCTTTCAAAATCATAATAATCCATTACAACACGTACTTACATGTGAAGTGGAATATCAAAATTTTAATACACAAGGAATCTAAGAGCATATCACTTACTTGATGCAAACATTTACACCGCCCAACTCTAGCTAAACGGGCTAGCCCTAACGGGTTCCGGGCTAGCCCTAGCGGGCTTCGATCTAAATGGTCCAGCCCTAAAAAGCCCTGATTTAAACGGGCTACTAATAAAAGGACCTAACCCTCTTCTTTTTTTTTTTCCGGGCTAAACGGGCCGACCCGTCGGGCCAAGGACCATTAAACATCTCTACATCCAACCCACATCTACAAAATACCACACCATTTCCATCCATTTGATCGGATTTAGTCCCTAGGCAATTAGGGTTTTTTTTTTTCCTACCTTTTATTGTAGTTCACCATTTCTGCCTTTTATTTTACCTTTTCAGCATTTAAATTTTCTTTTATTTTTCTTTGGTCAAAGTTGACATTAGTCAACAAATTTAAAAAAAATAAAGAACATCACAGTCGAGCAAAAACGGACTGTTAATTCACAGAAATTGAGGTAAAGGGACTACATTTTTTTGTTTTAAGGACTAAAATTGGGCACCAAAACATAATAGGGACTCAGTTTGGATACCCCTAAACATGGAGGACCAAAAATGGACTTTTTCCTATTATAGGGACTACATTTTTTTGTTTTAATGACTGGAATTGGGCACCAAAATATAATAGGGACTCAGTTTGGATACCCCCAAACATGGAGGACCAAAAATGGACTTTTTCCTATTATAGGGACTACATTTTTTTGTTTTAAGGACTAAAAGTGAGCACCAAAATATAATAGGGACTCAGTCTGGATACCCCTAAACATGGAGGACCAAAAGTGGACTTTTCCCTTTAATATATATAAATATAGATTATTATTTTTTTCTACTACACGTTAATTAACTTTTACTATATATATACGTACCATTAAAATTTTCCACTATTTTTTATATTCCAAACTAAACTGTTTTCATTCATACGATAGTATATCAATTAGGGTTGAGTATGGGACTCGGAGAATTCCGTACCATTCCGAAAACCAGACCGAAATCACTCCGAACTGAAAAATATCCGTTGACCGTTTGACTTTCTCTGAACTGAACCGAACCGAACCGGACCGAAAAAATAATTGGTACAGTTCTGGACATTTCATAAATATCCATACCGAGAACCGAACCGAACCGTCCCATACCGAACCGAAAAAGCGAAATTAAGAACCGAATTATAAAAATAGATGCGTGTTATTAATATATTTTATGTCAACTTTGATCCTATATAATTTGAGAATTTTTAAAATGCAAATAAAATATAGTAATAACAATTAATATTCACTTACATTTCATGTTTAGTAATACTTGATCTACAATTGAATTTCTCCTGTTTAAAAAAAATGAAATGAAAGGTTAAAGATTTAAAATAAAAATAAAAATTAAGGTTTACTTAAAGTTGTCGATACTTAGCCTTAGTTTATCTTATAACTAACATGGTATGGAAGGTTGATAAATAGTTAAATATTACTTTAATATAAAATTGTAATATATTTTGTTAGAATTTTAAATTTTCAATGTTAGTTGAATTTAGTCTTAACTAAAATTTAGGGTTACTTCTAAAGTTGATTTAAAAATAAAATCTTTAATATGATGAAGTATTGATGAATGTTGGATTTAAAAAAAACATATAAAAAATAAAATATAACTAGGTGGTCATTCAAAAAAATTTAAAAAAGGATAAGAAATCTTTGAATATCCGTACCGAACCAAATCGAGCCGAATCGTTCTGATAGACCCAAAAACCGAACCGAATCGAATCAAAAAATAAAAATCTCCCAACCAGACCGAACCGATTTTTTAGTATAGTTCTAGAGATCGAATTTTATTGATCTCTGAACTTCGATACAATTCTGAAAATTTATCAATCTCCGAACCATACTAATCCATGCTCAACTCTAATATCAATTGCAACCTATAGTTGTATTTTTTCTCATTACGTCAGTTGGTGGGAGTGCGGGCTACTTTCCTCGGAAGTAGTTGACGCAAATAACAGACAAGATAAATTACAAATTAGCTCAGAAATAGAAAGTTTTCATCTCTATTGGATTTTACTCCCTCCCGTCGTTTCTCCCTCGAAACCCTAAAGAAAAACCCAGACGCAACACAGCGCCAGCACCGCCGCCATGGCCATCTGATTTGTTGGCTCCTTGAAGCGATCAACCTTGCCAGTTCTATCTATTTTGACTCATACAGTTTCTTTACTCATATTTATTATAATTTGCTGTTTATAGAAAAAGTGTGTCTTTTTTCCTTATATTTTTACCGATGGAGGGTAATTCTACGGGCGGCGGCGGCGGAGGAGGAGGAGGAGGGGGTAATGATGTGGAGTTGCTGTGCAAGACGCTGCAGGTCGAGCACAAGCTTTTCTACTTCGACCTTAAAGAGAATCCTCGTGGGCGCTACCTTAAGATCTCGGAGAAAACCTCGGCGACCAGGTCAACCATCATAGTGCCTTCCAATGGCATCGCCTGGTTCCTCGATCTCTTCAATTATTATGTCAATTCCGACGAACAGGATGTTTTCAGCAAAGAACTGCAGCTCGATACCAAGGCACATCTTTCACACTTACGCTTCTGGTTACTGTTTGCAACTTTGTCGCTTAGTTTAATCTTTTATTTTTTTCACGTCCTTCTTCAATTATTTCTTACAAACTGACTTGCAGGTGTTCTATTTTGATGTTGGCGAGAACAGAAGGGGACGTTTTCTCAAAGTAAGGGGCTAATTTTTGAATTCGTCCCTTTTGTTTCATATTAATTGTTATTGTCACCTCGGTATTGTGCATAAATTAATTATCAGCAATTATTTACTTTTGAGTGTCCCAATTCTCTTTCGTTCATGAAGTCCTAGTTTGTTGTTGTTGATTATTCAGTATTCAGTACTTGTCTTAGACGAGTGATTGCTTGTGAAGGCAATGAATGGCACAATATTGTGTATCTAGAGCGGAGTCTTCGAGGTGTCCTAATTCAGATGTCAAATTTTCAATTATAGTTATAAGAAGCAAGTGTAAAATCATTATACCTCAGTTTTCCATGTCAAAAAGTAGTACATTTACTCCAATAGCTATAGCATGTAATATTTGAATCATTTAGATGTATTGCTCAAAGAATCAAGATATGTAAGTATATTGTTTATTTTCTATATGATGGATTGCGTAAGTGATCCAAAATACTCACCAAATAGATGGTGGAAAAAATGATATTTGGAGACAGACTACTGAACAACATTTGCTTGGTTGAGAGGACTTTTTTTTTTGTTGTAATAAGGATACTACATAATCACTTCCCATCTTTATCTCCAATTTATTCTACAACTCGTGGCTGAAAGTCAGAAGTAATGCATAGGAGGTGACCTCTTGTGTATGTATTATTCATGGCTCAGCATTGGCATCTCCATCTTAAAGCAACAATGTCCTGTTCAAGTTTGTTCAAGTTTCAGTTCACCCATGCTTGATCATGCCCCGACCTTGGATTTTGCAAGCTATTCTTTGATTCTCTGAATTATTTTTGTTTATACGATCATGAACAGAGGCAGAGGCAAACAGGGCTGGCCTGTAGAAATATAAAAAAGTACTTGTATTATACAAAATTGTGCCTAAGTTCTTTATGAGGAAGGTTGATTTATTGACCCATTATTTTCTCTAAATAGTAGGAAAACATAATAGGCTTTTATTTTTATCAAGTAGAGCTACTCTGTCTCGAAGGAAAACCTAAAAATAAATCTTTTCACTATCCACTCTCGGAGCAGATTCTATTTACCTGTCATTGCACTTATTGCCTTTTTAAGCTATATTTTAGTTTATGTAATCCTATATTATTTAGGGATTTCAAGAATAAATGTGATCGTAATTTAGATTTCTAAACTCTTGTTATTAATTTTGATGTATATTTTATTATAGGTGTTTTCAAATTATAACTGTAATTTTTGAATAAGCTATCAAATTGTACTTGTGATTGATTTCTTCAACTAATAAGCTATCAAATTGTATCCATTGTGAAGAAATATTATAAAAAGAAGTCTACGAATGTTGATAATAAAAATAAATAAAAGAAAAGTAAATATTTTTATGTTTGAGAGAGATTTATTTGATAAGATTGAAAATGATGTAATTTTTGAATGGTGCAGAATATGAGAACATGTAAAGAGCAATTCTAAAATAATATCATTTTCATTCTTGGCACTTCGTAAAAGGTACATTGGGCCTCCTTAGTTTTTCAAATTTACATCCACCCCTGATCATGATCATGGGGCCCATTTACGGAATCTTGATTTCGTGGTGTAGCTATTGCTAGGAGTACACAAGTATGTGTTTTCATTTTGTTTCCGTTATTGAAAGAGTGAATGGTCTCTTTTTAGAGACACCTTCTATGTGAAGATAATCATTTTTACTTGTACTTCACAATAAACTGCACATTAAAGCATACATTTGAACTTATATACATTTTCCCATGCAGATATCCGAAGCTTCGGTCAGCCGCAACCGTAGCACTATCATTGTCCCTGCAGGAAGTGCCCGAGATGAAGGGTGGGCAGCCTTTAGAAACATCTTGGCTGAAATAAACGAAGCATCTGGCCTTTTCATCCTGTCCAATCAGGTAATTCTTGAAAACCACCTCTCTCGTTATTCGTCTCGCTCTTATTCTTGAAGTTCCTTAGAAAGCAAAATCTCATTTACTGCTATTTGTGTGTAAGCATGAGCAGAACTCTGAAGCCCCAGATCGCCTAGTTGGGCTCTCAGATGATGTCGGGGCTGGTTTTATTTCCAGCCACAGTTCTCAACCTACCTCAGCAGCTGGCTTGAATATTGACCGATCTTCTGATCTGCCCCCACCTGATGACATGGGTAACTTGGGAGTCTCCAAAGTGATAAGAGCTGATCAAAAGAAGTTCTTTTTTGATCTTGGCAGCAATAACAGAGGTCATTTTCTGAGGATATCTGAGGTGTGTGATGGATTTATTTATTCTCCTGATACATAATGACTATCGAGTTTTGTTGCATCCATTATTGTTAAAAACTTTGCGAAAACTGCAGGTGACTGGTTCAGATCGCTCATCTATCATCCTTCCACTTTCTGGGCTGAAGCAATTCCATGAAATGGTGGGTCATTTTGTGGAGATTACTAAGGACCGAATTGAGGGGAAGACTGGTGCAAATGTTCGGACAGTGGATCCTCCTCAAAGGTGAGTGATGTGAGGTTCATTTGGTAATATTGATGGCGCCGTTGTGTTGTTTGGTAAGTGGTGCATCCGTGTGCTGTGCTGTGCTGCGCTAAGTGCTTTGCTTTATTTGTTTTTTGGATTACACCTGAATAAGGTTCATTTTTCATTTTTTCCTTTAATTGGAGATGATTTTTGTGGAAGTGAATAAGCTTGATTCTGGATGAAATGATGTATAATAATTGAACGACCAAGCAGTTTTGTGTGCCGAAAAAATGGCCTTCACTTTGAGTTTCCTT
>BKCP01006071.1:2426619-2451563 GCA_008636005.1 Striga asiatica | reverse complement strand
AAAAGATAACTGTGTACATACTATTTGTAGGATTCTTGGGGTTGAGGATAGATGATCTTCTGTTGAACCTACTGGAAAAGGAGGAGGATTGTTGCTAGTTTGGGATGACTCTGTCCACATTTTAAAATCATTGAATCCTCCTTTTGCATCCAAGTGGAATTTCGGGATGAGGCAAAAGCTAAAACTTGTTGGGAGATTTTCTTGTATGCAAGCATTGATAGTACTCAAAGAGCCAAGTTGGGAGATTATTGGTTTATTGGAGGTGATTGCGATAATTTCACCACCACAGAGGAGAAGAAAAGAGGCAGAATCAGACCCTTATCCTCTTTCACAGCCTATGGAGGCAGAATCGGACCCTTACCTCTTTCAAAACCTTTAACAACATTATAGCACTAATTGGAATGCTTGATCTAGGGCTGATTGGCCACAAGTACACTTGGGGAAACAACAGACATGGTGAAGGCTTTGTGGAGGAGAAGCTTGATAGAGTCTTTAGGTCTCAAGGTTGGAATGCTCTTTACCCAAATATGAGCTTGAATTTTTGGTATTATGTCACAATAAGGTCTGAATTTTTACCTTTTTCAATTGAGGATTTCAATTTTAAGTTATTCTCAATTGAAGACTTACTTTTACATTATAGTTCTCAATTTGACACCCCAACTAACTTTATATTTTTACAAAATTATGTACACAAAAATACTATTATTTTGATATTTATATTTTGAATAATTATATTAAAAATTTATAAATATCATTAGTAAAATTACCTTAATAAGAAAGGTAATTCATTTAAGCTACTTTTGTGCAAAAGTTTAAAGAAATTACTTTAAAATTAAAAAATATTAAAAACTAAATTAAGAATGTATAATTAAATATTACATTAACTGATAATACAAATATATAATAAAATTAGAAAATAAACAATTTAAAAAAATTAGTGTATTTTTTTCCTGATTAGTGTCGATGTGCTTGTGACCTAGATCTGGGGTGAATCGGCAACTGTAGAGTTCCGATCGTCTCTAAACAATTGATGACCTGCAAAAGGGGTCCTGGAGGATCTCACGGTGTTAGCACTTCGACACCCAAGTTAGCAAGGAAGAAGATAATAAGTTCTGCAAGTAGAGAGTATGTAGAGTGTGTAGTGATTTTACAGTGATACCTCAACCCTTTTTTATAGAGGGATGTCTTGGTGGCCAAGATTGAGCACCCGATCTGCCTAGTTGCCCTGGTCATCCTGCCCAAAACGGTTATGGTTGCTCGAGATTTAGCCTTATTCTAACGTCATTCTCATCATCATTAGATTCCTTCTTATCCTCATTATATCTCCTTGAGTTCTCATTAGGTCCTTTACTCGACCTACACTACTGGTATCTGCCACGGTTCGAGTGCCAATAGGTCGACCTGGCTCTTTCCTCAGTCGGTCGACCTACCAAGACTTAGACTAGGAATAACAGAAACCAGGGGAAGCCCTGGTGTGTCCAGGTGCAAATTAAACAAAAAGAAAAAGAAAAAAGAAAAATGAGAAAAGAGGAGAGACCACAGTGCTGGAGGTGGTGTGTTTTGGAGGATAGGCAACCAAGTGGTGTGTTCTACTTTATGATAAAGTAACCAATGGGATGGAGACACTTGTCTCCATCCCATTGGTTCATCTTTTTTTTTTTTTAATAATTTTTAAACTAATATATCTTTTATATAATAAAATAAAAAAAATAAATAAATATACAAAATTCATAATTTTTAATTCTCTACAAATAGAGACCAATTTTGCTATACTTATTTTTTATTTTAAATTGACATAAATATATAGTTTTTAAATTTCGTATGTTTTTTATATAATAAAATATAAATATATCAAAATTCGTAATTTTTAAGTATGTATGAATATATATACTAATTATGTTGTATTTGTTTATTATTTTTAAATTAAAATAAATATGTTAAATCATATTACATAAATCCCCATCACTTCTCACAAAAGAAATCAATCTGAGCCGTTTGTTAAAAGCACAATCTTCGTCAATTTGATTTTCACCGTTCATCATTAAAGCAATTAATCTGGTCCATTCTTTCAAAAAGCACAATCCATGTCAAATTGACCCCTAGCATTTATAAATACAACACACCAGAATTTTGTATCATCAAATCACTACAATCAAAACTTTCTTCTTATCCAAATTATCATTTCCACCAAAACTTTGCAAAAGATGTCATCAGATGAAAACTTTGATGAATGGCATGAAGGCCTTATACTTCAAAATCTTCAAATTGACTCACAAATGGAGGAAATTGCTTTTCGCATTCCTACTATATCTTTTCAGCCTACAAACACCGCTAATGAGCCCTGACGATGCTACATTGAGCGACAACGTGAGAAGGGCCATGAAGGGGTGTTTGAGCAATACTTTTCAGATGATCCAATATATCCTCCAGAAGTTTTTCGAACAAGATTTCGTATGTGGAAGCCATTATTCGAACGAATAATGAGTAAACTCGTTGAAACAGAAGAATTTTTTCAACAAAAAAGTGATGCAACTGGGAGATTAGGTATGTCCTCAATTCAAAAATGTACTGCAGCTATGAGAGTTTTGGCATACAGTACAGGAGTTGATTTGCATGATGAATACCTTCGAATGAGTGCACAAACTATTAGAAAATCTGTTAAAAAATTTGTGCAGGGTGTGATTTCAAACTTTGGTGATGAGTACCTCAGAAAGCCGAATGAAGGAGACTTAGCATATTTGTTGCATATTGGTGAACAAAGAGGTTTCCCAGGTATGTTAGGAAGTATTGATTGCATGCACTGGGAGTGGAAAAATTGTCCTGCTGCATAGGCAGGACAATATACAGGAAGAAACGGTAAGGCAACAATCATTTTGGAAGCCGTTGCATCACAAGATTTATGGATCTGCCATGCAGTTTTTGGAACTCCGGGGTCCAGAAATGATATCAACGTGCTTGAACAGTCTCCTGTTTTCAAGGATGTCTTGGAAGGTCGAGCACCAAAGGTTAGTTATATTGTCAATGGCCACGAGAAGAATATGAGATATTATCTCACTAATGGGATATATCCTCAATGGGCAACATTTGTGAAATCAATCAATCATCCACAAATTAAGAAGCACCAGCTATTTGCTCAACATCAAGAAGCAGCTCGAAAAGATGTCGAGCGAGCATTTGGGGTTCTGCAGGCTCGCTTCCATTTCATCAGACAACCATGTCTTCTGTCGGATCGTGACATGATGGGAAAAATAATGCTTGCTTGCATCATCATGCACAATATGATAGTGGAAGATGAGAGACACACTTACTTAAACTATTGTGATCCTACAGAGTTTACAGAGGCTAGAAGATCAAATCCTTAAAATGAAGATGATGAGAATTTAAATTTTGAATTCTCTACGGAACGAATTGCAATTTTTATGAATAAATTGTCCATATGTAAAATTATTTTTTTTAACATTTTTATGAATAAATTATTGTTTACAATAATATTATTTTGAAAATATATTATCTAAATATTATTTATATTTATTTTATTTTTAATCTAAATATGTACNTGTTGACATTCAATTTTCATTTTTTGAACTTTTAAATTTAATTTTGATAAAAATTTTTATAATTTAACTTATATGAATTAATTTATTACTAAGTTAATTTTACTAAGATATTTAATACTTTTTATTATAAGTATTAATTTACATATTCTTAAATTGTTCAAAACAGAAATTTTATTTGCAAATAATAGTTTCACTAATTTTATTTAATAAAAAAATTCTAAATTATTTATTTTTTTTAATGTTATTACATATTTAGACTATCATTTATTTATAATAAGAATATTTAAATTATACGTATTTATAATTTTGTGTTGGTGTTTCTTGGTCATGGATTTCATAAAATCAAGGATAATGGTACCTCCATTTAACTCATCCAGATCCATTGGATTGATGGAGATGAAAGGGAACCAGCTAATTTAAAATGGAAATGAGTCTGGACGTAAAAGTATCGAAATGATTCTGGACATAAAAGTAACTACCTCGACTCACACTTTGCACTAATTTGTTCTTCATCATCTTGCGTCATTTTGAATGAATTTTCTCAGCACAACACCATCGGAATCGGAGAAGATTAGCGGCGCCGGCGCCGGCGATCTTGGCGTAGGATGCCTTACGGCAGCAGCAGCTTTAGATTGAGGTTGAGAGCTTTACAGACATGGATTCTAGACTATGACAACCTCCAGTGGCTCGCGCTTAGGTTGATTTACTCTCAAATAGGCTGCGCGTTGATTGGATCGCTCGGCCCAATTTACAACGGTGTTTTGCTCGTCGATTTGGGGATTTCGCTGTTTGCGCTCGTCGCCATCGAGAGCAGCAATCAGAGCCTCGCCAGGACATACGCCTTTCTTCTCTTCTGTTCCATTTGCCTCGACCTTTCCTGGTTCTTCATTTTCTCCAATCATATTTGGTACTAATTTTTTATATCCTTCTCTGCAATTCAGTTATATTAATTCGCTATTAGGCACTCTGGATTAGTATTGTGAGTTTTGCTGCTCTGATTAATGCCTGCCCTGCACTAATAATCACTGCATTGTGAAAGAATAAATCTAGAACTACGGATATGTTGTTTACAAGAGGACATTATAGTTGGGAAATTCATACGGATGAAATTAAGCAATTTCTGGTTTTTGCTTTTAATTTGCGTGTATTTGTTGACGAATGGGGTTGTATCTGTTTATATTAGTAGACACCATGAAATAGATGATTGTGACAGACTTCTCTGGATATAATGTCTGATGCTGAAGTTTACATCTTCCTGGGGATTGCATTGTGATGTGATTTAGTTGGTATGTAGTGATTACAAATCTAAGGTTTAAAATGAACACAAACTTTGAGCATCTCATAGTCATAGTCTGTTATTTCTATATGTTTGACACACGACGAATAATTTGGAACAACAATCTGCGAAATTGTATGAACCATGTGCATCTTCCTCTATCATATATTTAGTTATTTACCTACTAGAATTAGTTGATAAGCAAAAGTCCATGGCGTAAAGTTAACTCGAATAGTTATTCAGTCATTTTCTGTTATTTAATTTTCAAGTGGAGCTATATATCGATAAGCATACTTCAAAAGAAAGCTGGAGTTTGATTGAAATTTACAAAATTTTCACTTGATTTCTGTTTTCTTTCTAGGTTTACAAACCTGCAGATGCTTAATTAGACACACACACTCGCACACAGTGACACAACACTCATCCATCATACCTGTACACTTATCCATTACATCCAGTTATATTTCACATCAACCCATCAAGTCCACTTTCATCATGAACATCACAAATACGCTATCCACTATTGTTTACTTTTAAATCTATAATACTCACACTCTATTTTGTTAATTAAAAGTAATTCCATTAACAGTCAATCATATTTTCATCCAACTTTCTATTAAAATATTCAATTCCCTTTACATTTATGGAAATTATTTTGTAACACTATATTCTCTTGAAATACAAAGGGACATAATAAAGGTCAAATGGTCAACTAATCACACCCTAGGTTTTAGTAAGAGATTTTCGAATTTTAGATTCCTCATTTTAACTGTGGAAATCTGTATTGATGTACCTTCAAGTGTCATTTCATTTTTATATTATAAAAGTTGAGTGGCGGTTTTCCTCTTATTTTATGAGGAGAAAGTTTTGGTTCGGTGTCTAAGGCATAACTAGATGGCATTTTGGCAAAATTTGCCAATATAATGTCCCTGAGCTGTTTCTTCTGCATGGTTTGCCGTCATAAGTTTAGCGGTAACAACTTCAGTTCGAGCTATAATCGAGTGCAAAGCTTATTCTCTTTCAATTATTTCTTTATTCATCCATTCGTCTTTCACACAATTTTGGACTTCAGACACTGTCCAGGTAAATAAAAAAACCAAAGGTTCATCAACTTCAAAAAAAGAAGCCTAAATAAGTAACCAATTCATTGTTGTAGTTACATTTTTATTGGAAATATAGCTTTCTTAAAATAAAAAAAAGGGTAAAAACTAAAATGATGAAATTGGGGACTTGGATTCTTGGGGTACTCATGGTGTTAGGATTGGGGTGAGTGGGTGGGGGAGTGCCTTTGGGCCCAGGGTGCCTTCTTCCATGAACATATGAAAATTTAATTGTGCAAAATTGCTACCCTGTGATTAGGTTCGCAAGCTTCTGCATCCTTGGTTACATCTTTTCGCCGGGAATAATTAACTCAGGTAGGTGTTGGAACTTGTCTCTTCTGGCAATGAACAACTGTAGTTTGTCCTCAAGTTATTGCTGATGTAAATTTTCTTGGTTGAATATCCCACTTGGACCACCTTTGTTTCCAAGATTATGATATCGATGCAACTATCTGAATTCTAAATAAAATTTCTCATTTTAACCCCTCAATCACAAGTGCACCGCACCCCATCAACTGCAGTATCTTGGATTTCATTGAGTTGTCTTGTGATGCAGAATAATATCTATTATTTTTGGTATTTAAATATTTGGTAGATTAATTAGTGACTTGGTGGACAAGATAGGTTTTATGTTTAGGTGTCTTATTTAAAGCTCTCTCTTCTTTTGTTATGGGGGTGGTGAATTTTGAGATTGAATCATATATTGTGAGTTTTGTGTGTTTTACGAGAGAGTATCTCGTTTATCCTTCCCATTCGTACGCTTCCCTACATCATCTTGTAATTTGATGCTTTGCCTCTGGGAAGCTCATAGAGTACCCTGGAAACAATGGTACATTCACTTGTTGCACTTGTATTCGCTTGGTTAAATAAGTGTTAAACTTGGACAATATGCTCGATTCATGGTTGTTTTTTTCCAACTAAAAAATATATATACGCGGATGCAGGACTATTCCATCTGAATTTTATGGTGCCTTTGGTAGCTTTTTGGTCAAGCTGACCTTGTTCATGCAAATCATTGGATTTTCAGTGAGGCTATCGTCATCACTACTGTGGATTCAGATGTACAGACTGGGTTCTTCGTACATTGATAATTCTGGTGCTGGAGATGCAGAAGCAGATTTGAGAAATAGTTTTATCAACCCTGCTACTCCTATTGTTCGAGCTCCTTCTGGTTGTGATGATGCTATTGGAAGATCAATATATGATCATGCATATTACTCGTCCCTATTTGATCCTGGCAAGAATGGCACTTGTTCTTCTGCGGTATGCTTCCGCTGCACTATCTTAATTAGTGGCATACTCAGGTTCTCCTGCATTATATCAACAATATTACAAATATATGTAGAGAATGTGGAATAAGCAATTCGCTTATGGTTTTTTTGGGGTCTTGAATAGGTGAGGTGACTGTTACGTATATTGGAACTGAAGCCTTCCTTTTCCCCAAAAAATATAAATAGAAAGAAAGTTATCTTAATTGGCTGTGAGACTCTAGAACTCGTTATTTGTGTAGCAATTATGCTCCAAGACTTCCAATGCCTTGCCTTTGTCGTGTGACTAGTTTGTATGCCTGTATGGTGGATAGGGTATATATAATATATTTGATAGAAAATATTTAAAATTATTTTTATTTTTATGTTTTAATTGTATTCTATGATATATAATAAGTTAACATTTGAACATTTTGATTTCGACATGCTATTTCTAAAATGAAAAAACTCATGACTTTTACTTATAATATTAGATAATTATTACTTAATTTACTATTTCTTAATGTATCAAAGAATTGTGATGAAATTTTGATTTTTCTTTTTAGGTCAACAATTCACGGTTTGATGGACAACATGTTAATTTATCCGTATAATCTGATGTACATGGAGTTTAAAAGAGTTGTTTACGGTTAGACATACATCAAACTTAGTATTTTACTTTAGTTAATTAATATATATTAATTTATTCTATAGGAAAATTCTAGGCCTTTTCTTTATTACTAGTAAAGTGCACGTGCGATGCACGTGGTGGTAAATGTTTTGTCAATTAAGTTTAGTAAAACAAATTAATTAATTTATTAAAAATATCATTGCAAGAATGAAATAAACGTAGAATAAATGAGCTCATAATGTAATTGTTTTTTGCCGATTAAGTTTTGTAAAATAAATAAATTAATTGATTAAATATATCATTGCAATAATGAAACAAAATGTAGAACAAATTGTTTTTTCCAAAATAACTTAACGATGTCCTAATATAAAAACAATTAAATAATACATTACAACCCCAACAAAAACACTAAATAACTAAATAATGACTAATATATATTATACATGCATTAGTTCTTTTCTTTGTTTACGTTAGATGATTCAATAGCGATCTCTTTCGTTTTCAAATCCTCATAAGAAGCATTGCTGATTCAATTGTATTGCAAAATTCATCTTAATTTTATTTGGCAAAACGTCTACTTTATTCAAATACTTAAAAAAAAATTCTAGTCCAACACATAGTCAAACTTCATGGTTGTATCATATTTATATTTCTACTAACAATGCATGAATATCTCTGCAAAATAACTAATCGTGTCATTAAAATTGTTGATTATTTTTTATCATTGTATAAACTACTATATTACTCTCTCTCTATATATAGACAAATTGATACCTATCCATGGATGTATCGCCCTACAGGGAGAATGAATTTCATCTCAAAATAAAAGTTGACTTTTCAAAATCTCTATTACATGTAATTTTCCCGAGATTAGTTTTTGATCATCACATATTACCTAAAAGTACATACTCTAAAATAATTGCACATATGTTCAAACACAATACACCAATGAAATTATAAATATTCCTATAAGAAGTGTCAACTTCATTCAAACATTCAAAAATGTTTTGATCAGGCTCCAACGTTTCATTTTCAATGTCATTTATTTGAAAGATAGACGAATTATATAATATATTGTTTATAAATCATTGACCACCTAGTTCTTGCAATGATTTTAGAATTATTTATTTTAATATCTTTCACATTTGTTTGGATTTGTAACATTTATGTGTCCAATAACTTTTTTAATGCTTTTATCGTCCAACTTTATGCATCATACATAATGCTCATAAAACTCAAGATAAAGATCATTTTTTGATTCTTCACCAATGACAAAATCAATCAAAACAAAACAATGAGACCACATTGAGGTCTATTTATTATTTTTATAAGATACTTTTAGGTCTATTTATTATTTTTAATTCGTGTTGATAATCGATACACATCATTGGAAAGAAATGATGTGATATACTATATATAAAAGGGTAACAAATGATAAAATAATAAGTATTTTAAAATTGAAAAATTAATGGTAGAAAGTAATTAAATTTTTAATTAAAAGAATTTAAAACTAACACAGTGAATTTTAATGCTAATATTTTTTATGAACTTAAAAGTTCAAGTTAAAATAAATGTGCATATTAAGTATGTTTGATGTTTCTCATTACCTAGCTCCAATTGATATAGGACATTAATTAATTTTATCACTTTTTTTTCTTATACTTTCAGATTTAATGCGAGCTATAAGTTTTCTCATCATTCTTACCCCTTGTTTAGTTATTATATTACTAATAAAATAACTAAAGACTTTTTGACCTAGATGTATCTTGTTTGTTTTGAAATAGTTTATTAATTACCATAAATTAAATGATAATTAGATTGAATGTGTTATATTTTCTATCATTATCAACAACTTTCATAATAATTAGTTGTACACGATATTATATAGAATGCAAATTTTTCTTATTGATTTGGAGTCCTACCTTTACTACAAGAAAATGAGAAAATTCCAACGAAAATTTCAATTAAATATACTACAAGGGAATTCATCGAAAATTCTAACGAATATTTCAATGTTATTATTCCCGTTTGAACTTTTCAATATAATCCTAGAAAAAAAAAATTATTGAAATCATGAGCATATCTATGTTTCTTTAAAGGTCCGGCACATCCCTCCATCCAAAAGCATATAGCATAAGGAATCTAATAAAAATTATGAGAACATTTTTTTCATGATTTTAATCATGTTCCCTATTTTAAAAATGATATTGAAATAAGGAAATAAAGATACATAATGAATTAATTTACAACTCAACCAATTATAATTTAATTCAACCCATAACTTTATTAATGTTATAACATAAACACGACATTACAACTAAAGAAAATATAATAAATCTCAAAATTACGTCCCAGTAGTTGAGACCAGTTTATTCATTTATATACTTAGATTATCTACACCTGTTATTATCATGAATAATTGCATCACTGCGATATAATACCATAATGATTCGCTAGTTCATGCCAAGTTTTCAAATTTTTATTTGATATATGATATGGACTTTTCTATTCCTATATTAAAAGGCCTTTTTGAATTCAATTAAATGTAAATGAACCATATTGATGATAGTTTCAAATCTCTCTTTTGCAACATATTTTTTTCTATATCTTCAAAATATATTTTTTATGTCTTTTGAACTAATGCAAGGGGAATTATAGTTATATATTCATAATTTATAAATTCATCAATTGTAATGCCGAGTCAGCTATACTACAACATAGATTTTATGTTTATAATTTTTGTAAAAAAAAACATTTCAATGATTTTATTATGTTGAATTGAGAAAAATCGTCCTTTTTTTATTAAATATTTTTTAACTTATTGCGACTATACTGATGTGTTAGAATGTATTACAAGTGAGAAACATGACAAATTATGTAAAGTACAATTTAAAAATTGTAATGGCACTATGTTATTTTGATTGTATACTTTTTTTTCTAACCTACATGGATAAAGGTAAAAATAACTATTGTATATCACCTAAAACTTACACATAGAATAAATAAGTATAAAAATTAACATGCATTTATCAACCCTGCTCGTTTACATTGATAAATAGAAGTTTTAAAAGGTTTATATTTACTTTTATTAATCATAACATATTTATTTATTATTTTTTAATATTTATTAGTACGTGTTACAACTTAGTAATTTTTAATATCATTTGTCAAATTTAATATATATATATATATATTTTTATATTGTTCTTTCATATGTTTTTAACTTTTGTATTTGCTCAAAAATTCATAATATTATGTAAAGAACTTTTTCGGTCATATGTGTTAATATATCAATTATTTGTATATCTTAATATTATATTATATACAATTACAGTTTTTTATTTAATATTATAATCAATTATTCGTAATCTATAAATTCATCAACACTATTGTGGAGTCAACTATACTACAACATAGATTTTTTGTTCATAAGATTTTTAAAGAATATATTATTTCGGTCATATGTGTTAATATATCATCTATTTGTATATCTTAATATTATATTATATACAACTAAAATTTTCTCATTAATATTATAATCAATTAGTCATAATTTATAAATTAATCAATAACATTTTCGAGTCATCTATACTACAACATAGATTTTTTGTTCACCAGATTTTAAAAGATATATTATTTTCAATGATTTGTTTATTTTTAGTTGAGAAAAATTATGTTTTTTTTTTGTAAATACTTTTAACTTATTGTAACTGTATAGATTTGTTAAACATGTATTACAGCTGAGAAAGATGACAAATTATAGTATAATTTATATATTATAATGATATTATATTATTTTAATGGTATATTTTTCTATTGGCTAAATAGAGCCCCCAATATTATGAAATTGTGTGTATCTACCACTGCAATTAGCTTTCCAAAGCAACTTTCATTGAATTTTTTACACTTCCGATGAAAAATTTTCTAACTGTAGAAATATGTACCGAAAAAAAAATCAAATAAATTCCACAACAATAAATAATGGTAATCTGAATCATTAAATCCACTAAAATTCCATTACAATTTAAAATTCCTTTGAAATTTTTAGTGGAACACCTTATCGTTGGATTTTTCATTGCAATATAGCATTTTATTTTTTGAATTTGCTTTTAAACATTAAAATTTTTATGTTGTAGTTTTTTTATTAATTAATTGCGTTTACAATTTTTTTTATTAAAAATATATTAAACACATGAACTTTTTAGTTCATATAACTTTTTAGAAACCACTTGTTATTTTAACTCAAAATTATCTATTAAATATTAAATAACAAAAATAATTATTATTTTATATTGTAATATGATATATATATATATTATATTAAAAAAACTAATAGCAAATAAAAAAATATTTAAAATTAAAATAATTATTTTTTTAAATATTAAAATTTTCAATTTACATGGATAAAAGTACAAATAACTATTATATATCACCTAAAAGTCACACATAGAACTAATAAGCATAAAAAATTAAAAAGAAATAAACAATTAAATTTATTTACATCGACAAGTATAAGTTTTAAAAGTTTTGTATTTACTTTTATTAATTATAAAATTTTTATTTATTATTTGTTTTCATATTTATTAGTAAGTTTTACAACTTAATTATATTTTTAATGTTATTCATCATATTTACTATTTTTTTACTTTCATATTGTTCTTTTATTGAGCACATATCTTGAAAATCTGTGGCTCAAATAAAATAATAATAATTAAAATCTGATGATATATTTTACTTAATTATTGAATGTAAAATTCATATATTTCAAGTGTTAATAATTAAAATATTACTCACCCTGATATTAACCATCTAATGATCAAGTGAAAATAATTATTATTTTATATTGTAATAGGATATTTATATTATATTAAAAAAACTAATAGAAAATAAAAAGTTATTTAAAATTTAAATATTAAAATTTTCAACCTACATGGATAAAAGTTCAAATAACTATTATTTATCACCTAAAAATTACACATAAAATTAATAAGCACAAAAAAGTAAAAAGAAATAAACAATTCGATTCATTTACATCGATAAGTATAAGTTTTAAAAGTTTTATATTTACTTTTATTAATTATAAAATTTTTATTTATAATTTATTTTTATATTTATTAGTAAGTCTTACAACTTAATTATATTTTTGATGTTATTCATCAGATTTAATATTTTTTTACTTTCATATTGTTCTTTTTTAGCACACAACTTGAAAATAAATGGTCCAAATAAAATAATAATAATTAAAATCTCATGATATATTTTACTTAATTCTTGATATTAACCATTCAATGGTCAAGTGAAAATTCGTTAATTTTATTCACTTTGTGACTAAAATAGAGAAAAACAAACAAACAAACAAATGACGATTTTTATGGGATCAAAATTCAATCCTGTAAGACTAAAGTGCAATTTCTATTCTAATTCTAAATATAAGAGTTTACTTTTCTTAAATAATGAAGTAGCTAAATGAATTGTTCAACTTTTCTAGTTTGTCAGAGAATGTATAAAATTATATTAAAAACAGAGATTTTTTTTTAAAACAGCAATTCTATATCTTTACAAAACTTTGTTGTTTAAGTTGATAGTGGGTTGATATTTGGGAGATATGTGAAAGAAAGCCATTTTGTGAGAAATAATGGTGCGCGAATGAATACTGTCTTTGATTTTTAGGAGATGTGAAATGTATTGTTCATATATTTGTATTTAATTAATTAAGTATTAGTTATTAATTAAAAATATAAGATATGATGGGTATTAGTGTATTACTAATTTGGCATTAAAAATATGTTAAAATAAGAGTTTTGTAGGTAATTCATTTTTTAATTTAAAATATAAAATAAGATATGTATTAGTGTATTACTAATTTGTCATTAAAAATAGGTCAAAATAAGGTTATTTTAGGTAGTTCATATTTTTACAAAAACACTCGTCCTTTTAGAGTAGTATAGATTATTAGAATTGATCGATTAAATCAATTTTTTTTTTTTTNNNTAATATCAGCATATGATGGTATATTTAATTGTCATTATTGTCCTTTATCATCAAAGAATAATCTCCTTACTACAATCATTTCTTAAATATGAAAAATATTATCTTTGAACATCATGTCTGACAAAGCTAAATATTGCTACAAACATTTAATAATTTAGATATGGCAACATATATTTTTTAATTGTTCTATGCAGATATGTGAGAAACTTGTTGCATTTTTTTTCTTTATCTTGGTAGCTATTGCAATCACTGGAAACACGAAATTCGTTCAGTGACAACATTGATTATATTTTAATTACATTAAACATATTTCCGTATTTGATACAAATCAATGTAATAACAAATATAAACTTGAAATAATGTTGAATTAATATTTTTCCTATACATAGTCCCAATATCAGTTCCAATATTACCAAAGTTTGAGTGGGAAAATTGCTGTCAAAAGCAGCTAATGAATTGTGCTATCATATAGATGTAGATTCCTGGTCGTATTTGGATCGTTTTACAATTTATTTAGAATGCCATTTCTGGCATAAAGGGAGAAATTTTAGGAGGGTTGTTCCAGTTTGAGTTGGTCCACACTGATTCAAAACAGACGGTGAAGCTTTAACTATAAATGAGTTTCAGCTTCAGAGTACCTGGGTTAGGTGGCTATTACATTGCTGTTTATTTGAAAGATGTCACATGTGAAAAACAAACATATATGTATACATACATATATATATATATATATATGAGAAAAATGAGATTATAATTCCTCATCTGATCAATAACAATACTATGGTAGTTCCAAGTTCCAACAGCTATCCTTCTCAAGAAAAATATCACCAAAGCAAACAATTTGGAGGAATATGATTTTGTACAAGTTTGTTTTGACCTGCCTCCGTAGACTAGAAATGAAAATTTTGTCATTATAATTTACATTCATATAATTAATTACAACTCTTTTGATTTTGTACAAGTTTGTTTTGAACTGCCTCTGTAGACTAGAAATGAAAATTTTATCATTATAATTTACATTCATATAATTAATTACAACTCTTTCGTTGGTCAGTCTTGCGTTTCTTTTTGCTTTTTATTTTTTAGTTTCAAACAAAATCATCCCATGAAGGTTGTGTTTTACCCTTGTAGTTCCCATGACCGCTTGAATATGCAATAGACGGCCACCAAATTATGTTAAAGATCAATCTGTAGGATCAGGCTTCTGCTTGTTTTATTTATTTCAAGCCCAAAAGTCTTTTTTCTATGCAAAGTATGTTCCTCCCATCCTTATTTGCTCTCCTTGCATCTCGTATTCCTTGTCATTTCATTGGCTGCATGAGAGTCTTATAGTTTTCTAATGCTTTATCTGATGGCAGGTTAGTCCAAATCATCTATTTTCAGTAATAGAATCAGTCCCTACTGCTGAAATTTCACCAATGGGCGGATCTCTTCCTGTTAAAGATGTAAGTTTCTCCCCTTTATCAAGTTGGAGTATATATAATTAGATAGTTACTATGTATATAATGGAGTCTGAAATCTGGAATATTTTCCTACACGATATTTGAATTTTACAAATGCAAAACATGAAGGGGAATAGAGGTCGAAGAGTTTGATGTTCATAACCAACCTGTCATGAGATACTTTTACATGGATAATTCTACTAGTACAGACCATATACACTATGACATGAGTAGGGTCCACTTGACTTGAATTGTTTATTTTATTGAATTCAACCCTATGTGAATGTTTAAACCATTATGTAAACATTGCTCAATTTTAATTTGCCTTAATAAAATGTGGTTCATTTTTCATTTCTTTTAACATCTCTATTTCTTTTGTTGATGAAAAAGAAAGCAATTGCTTTGTCATTGAGCCTTTATCATTATATTTCCAGGATGAGAATGCTATGAGAAAGCTCCAGGCAATTTGAAATGGTGATGATGGATTTTTTTTGGTGTGGGTTCCCATTCCTCATAATTTTTTATTCGGTGGACTAATTATGTTATCTCAAGTGAATGAATATATAGGTAGCAAGAATTTGTACAGATATTCCGTACACGATTCCTTTTTCCAGTAAAATATGGAGAGAAGAATCATCTTTTTGTAAAGTTGAAAGCATAGCAAGACTTTAACATATGATCCTTATTGTTGGGTTCTCGTTGCTCACTCGTTTAGTGGCGACAATGGTGACAATGGTGAAAGTTTGATTAAGTGGGATTTTGAGTTTGTATGAAAATAATATTTTAAAGTATAATGATAAAAATTGATTTGATCTAAAAGTTTTAAGATGTGTGATTGGAAGATGACTGGAAGAGACAGAGTGATTTGAAGTGATGTGAGTGAATGAACAGTGAATTAAAGTTGATGTGATGTGTGAAGATGATTGATTTGTATTATTTAATTATATTGATAATATTGTGGAAAGTTGAGTTGGGTGAAATTTGAGTTAGATTCTGAGTTAAAGAAGTGTAAGAATATCTCCAATGGAACATTGTTCATTTTGTATTGTATGACATGATGAAAGAAAATTAAACAATTGTGTCTTAAGTGGTTAATGTTAATTGTAATATCATTTGTGATGTGTAAAAATGTAATTGGTTGGAGAAGAGATATAAATTGAATAATAATATAATATATAATAGAAGTTGTTTAGAATGACTTTTACTTCTATAAAGATTTTTCAACATTTTTCATGCCACATAGAATAATTTGTATTATGTGACAATAAAATAGCGCAATGGAAAAACTATTGGTGATGCTCTAAATGATTAATTGAGTGACTTTGAGTAAAATAAATAAATAAAGCCTCAATTCAAATTGCCCCCTAAATGGATCATGTCCTCTTTATAACTTAAAAAAAATTAATTCGGCTAGGCTTTTATTTCTGGCATGTTTAAAGTTGGACTATTTTAGTACGAATTATTGTACTCAAGCCTTTTTTTACAGTCTTTTATTATTATTATTATTATTATTATTATTATTATTATTATTATTTTAGTACCTATATTTCTCTTGTTACTGAAAAAAAAATAAGCACATTTATTTAATTTTGCTTATTGTATTATGCTCAACTAATTATCTCATTCTAAAACTAGTACATAACTTGTGCGATTGCATGAAAACTAGTTTACCATACTTTTTTTAAAAGTCAAATTAAATATAGTTTCAATGAAAAATTTCATTGACTGTGTTTGATAAGCATATAAGCTAGCTTATAACTTATTTGATTAGCTTATAAGTTTCATGTATTCAAATGAGTTTCGTTTGGTACGGCGAGCTTTCTAAAAAGCTTGAGTCTATCTCATAAGTTTCTTTTAGTAGCTTTTCAAATTAAGCCCACTGATAGTTTTTCCGCCACAAGTCACAAGTTATCAGCTATAAGCTCGAAATTCACTTAAAAGTTATAAACTAGCTTATCAGCTAGGTTTACCAAATAGCCCAAGTAAATTCGGTTCATTGTTGTGTGTTGATTCCTTCTTTCATTGATGGCCCCCAAAATTTATTACTTACATTATGTAGTTAGAATGAATGAAAAAATGGCCTGGTTGGTTTCCCAAAAATGTGAATCAAAATATTTGCCTTGATTATGGTCATACAAAGTTGGACCCAATTCCCCAATCTTGAAACCCGCTACAATAGTTGGTATTCAGTGTTTGAAGGGATTATTATATGAGACAGAAAATGATGGATGAAGCAGATGCGTCCCACTATTGGTGCAACATATGCTCTCAAACCGTGAACCCAATTGACACCGTAAATTGTGCAACATATGCCAGGTACAGGCTGCCGTCCAAGATTGATTCGGGGAATAGTGGTAATAGTAATGATGAGATTGTCGGGTAAAGTGGGAATGAGATGAGAGGAGTGAAAACGGGAGGCAGTTTTTAGTTCCGCTGACGTGGCCTTTCAGTGGCTTGTTTTCGTCATCTGGTGGGAATTCCATGTGTGCAAGCACTTTGCGTGATTGAGTTTTGGGAGTTGTGGTGCTTTAGTTATAGTTTGTTAGACGTCAATAGTTGCTTTCAGTTGGTGTGTGTAGTGCTTATAGTCTATTCTGAAAATGTAATGCTGGGGATGTGTATTCATGTGCAGTTATATGTCAACGTTTATTTTGTACAGGAACTTTTTGGTAGTTGGAGAAACTTCTTTTTCTTCCTCCTCTTCTTCCTCTTCTTCCTCTTCTGTTAAGTTAAAAGTGTATTTGGGAACAAGTGAATTGTAGGGAAAATCACTGATTCACTGTTACCTTACACTGTTACCTTACAGAGTACTTGGGAACAAATGAATTGCAGGGTTCTCCCTGTTTCTACATGCTCATGATCCAACAATAATATACACATGGCATCTTCTTAATAACCAGCAAGTCCAAATAACAGCAACATAATGCACATTTACCTAAAATAAGTATATATCATAAAAATTGAACCAACAAGAACCAAATTTCAGGGGGCAAAACAAGGTCCTAAACACTGCATAGATAAACAAACTTACTATAATCCCCATAATAGCAACCACACGCATACATCCTCCCGAACGTGTTCCTGGACAAACGCATTCGGGCGGATAAACGCAAAAAAGTCAAAACCCCAAAAACAAAACAAGTAAAACCAGTATTATAAAAAAGTCCATACCATTTGCTCCACCCCAAAAAGGGGCAAAAATTCAAAACAAGAAATAATCTCCCATCCAAAAACCAAAACCAAAACCAAAACCACCACCCCTCGATAGATCACTTGACATTCACAATCTTGATAATGGAAGCAGTCCCAATCCTATGCAGCGCCACAACAGCATCCCCAACCTTGCACAGCCTCTTAGCCTTCGCATGCTCAAGCGCAAACTCAAGAGCCTCCTCTGTAGACTCCTCGTGCGAAGCCCTAGCAGAACCCGCGCACAGAATCGGTACCAAACCCCTGAATATCAAACTATGCCTAGCTGGCGACTCGTCAGAACACGACCAGTCGAACGAGTCCGACTTTATCTCCGGGACCACAGCCGACAATATCGGCATCCCAGGCCTGTACTTAGCCACAAGCTTAGCCGTGCTCCCACCCCTCGTCAAAACAAGGATAAGAGCCGCACGCGCAGAGTTTGCCGTGCGCACTGCAGACGAAGCCAGGCTCTCGAGCGGGCTCATGGGGACAGGCGCATTGGCCATGATTCTCTTGAAAACATCTCCATAGTCGAGGGTGCTCTCGGCCTCCATGCAGATCTTGGCCATGGTGCGGACTGCCAGCTCAGGGTAGGCTCCGGCAGCTGTCTCGCCACTGAGCATGACGCAGTCGGTGCCATCGAGGACGGCGTTTGCAACGTCGGTGGCCTCTGCACGAGTTGGCCGTGGGGATTTTATCATGGACTCGAGCATTTGGGTGGCGGTTACGACTGGCTTGCCTTGGATGTTGCATTTGTAGACCATTACCTTCTGGGCTAGGAAGATTTTCTCGATTGGGATTTCCATGCCCAGGTCTCCACGGGCCACCATGAAGGCGTCGGAGTTCGCCAGGATTTCGTCGAAGTTTGCCACGCCTTCTTGGTTCTCAACCTGGAAGGGGAAGAGAAAGTGAATGTGAGGTGCAAGATGATTGTTGATATAAGGTTTCAAGAGGTTAATCCTTGTAATTATTCGCGAAGCCAATGTTAGAAAAAGCTTTGAAGAAATGTTTGCGCGTGATTTTTGCCCAAAAGAATTGTTTCCAATAGGTTTGTAAACATTTCAACTGAATTTTATTTTAGTTTTGTGTTCCTTCAATGAACCTGAATGCAATTTCACTCTTTAACTGTTACATATAGGTAATGACTTGAAAAAAAGTGAAAATTGATAAAATCACAAATTTCTCAAATGCACATTTGTATACATAAACCAGAATAAATTTTGAGGTAAATATGAGAAGTGGCCAGCTTCGTAAAGATTGATGAGAACAGCCACTGACCTTAGACATGAGAAGGATGCTTTTAGCATGTGGACCCAGCAACTTGCGCACCTCGACCAAGTCGGAGCCTTTGCGAACAAAAGAAAGAGCAATCATGTCGATTTTGTTAGGGACCCCCCACTTCAAAATGTCTTCCTTGTCTTTATCCGTCAGAGTTGGGAGGTCGACAACAACTCCAGGAAGATTGACATTCTTTCGCTCCCCAATAACTGCAGTGTTCTCACAACGGCACCTTACCAAGCCTTTCTCCTTGTCACAAGATAAAACAGTGAACGTGATAGTCCCATCAGCACAGAGTATCACACTTCCAGGCTTTACGTCCTCAGCCAGCTTTTTGTAGCTCATGCAGATCATGTTCTCATCGCCCTTGATGTCGTAGTCGGTGGATATTGTGATCTCTTGGCCCTGTTTCAGTTGGACAGGCTTGCCGTCTTTCAAGAACCCAGTTCGGATTTCTGGACCCTGATCATAAATGAATTTCTCAGCAGTGTTTACAAATAACTATTGTACTGAACTATTATGTTAAAGAAACTATTCCAAACTTGTAAATCATCCCTATTTCATATATTATCTACAATTCTACATATTGACATTGTTAACGAACTTTGCCAGATGAAATACTGTATAAAATTGAGGATCCCTATTAACTTAAAGACTACCAAGACAAGAAGAAAGGGTTATGCTGTGTTGTTGTTGTTGACATCAGAATAACAATAACAATAACAAGGGAGGAGTAAAGCATGAACGAAGCAGAATCATGTACGTTCATAAAATCAAATCCAACTGTTCCAATTTTCACAACAAAACAAATGAATACATCAATAAGAACTGTTCATACGAAAATATGTCGTTTATCTATGTTCCAAAAACATTATTTCATTCAAGAAATCGATTAAGGAAAAAGCATAATCCCAAATCACCATGTAAACTTCGATCCAACAGATTCACAGATCGAAACAACAGAAGACAATAAGATCCAAAAATCGCCGAGAAGAATAGGCAACGAGAAAGGAAAAAGGGAGTACCTTCGTGTCTAGCATGACGGCGCAGAGTATGCCGGTGTTGTCCATGGCCTTGCGGAGATTTTCGAGCGTTTCCTGGTGGTACTCATGGGATCCGTGTGAGAAATTGAATCGGGCCACGTTCATGCCGGCCCGGAGAAGCTTTTCGACCATGGGAATGGAGCGAGAAGCCGGGCCGAGCGTGCACACAATCTTGGTCTTGGGGCGCTTGACACCGTCGGGAACAAGAGGGTTGCCGCCATTGTTGTTCATCACCGTCTTCTCCATCTGAACCATCTCTCTCTCTCAGGTACTCACAGAAAAGAGAAGTACTCTATATTTTATACGGAAAATAACAACGGTTTGAAAAAGGCCTTCTTCTAGGGAGAGATTTATTAGTTTAGGGCACGCCCCTCCACTAATTAAAAGTATGTCAAAAATGTACAACACTTTCTACACGGGTTTTGCGCACAATTAGTTCAGTAAATTAGGGTAGAATATTGAAAATTGCAAGTTTAAGCTTCAAATGTCAAAATCTAAAAGAAGAAAATGTTATTGTAATTTGTAATTACAATTATTATTATTGGGTAATTTTAACAAAGTAATAATTAATTAAAGAAGAAAATTTAAAAGAAATCTTATTTTAATTACAATTATCATTATTATTATTATTATTATTATTTTATTGCTATTTAAATTTGAATGCATTAAGTGTCGTCTAGAAGAAATGGAAATATGGAATGGTGGTTGTGGAGTCTCAAAAGTCAGATAGGTGGCTTGGTAAACAAGCCATACTAACGGCATATGCCTAATACCATTTATCACCACTTGTACTTTCAACTTTTTTCTTGATGTCATGTTATCTTTTCCTTTTCCTTTAATTATTAATAAGGATTTATATTTGTTAAGATCTATGCGTTTGAAAATGTGGTAAGAATATTACTGTGGTCGGCCGAAAATAAAATTTCCCACAGAATTGTGGTGAAAATGAATTGACAGCTGGTTTATACTTTTCCAAAGATGGGTCTACCCACAAAAATTTTTAGACAATCCACAATATTTTGGGTCCCTTTTTGTATATGTGGCATATAATTGGATTTGAGTTTTAAATAACATGAACAAATCCAAGTAAAAAACTCAAAAACTTTGCAATGCAAAAATAAAAAGACTAGGTCTAGCATACATGTCAACCAATAGAAATGCTCTAATATGTTTTATTCATTAAAAAAAAAACTAAATTAAGTACAAATGATGAGTGTTTGAGTTTGTATTTAGGTCCAAAATAGACCCAAGTGTGGACTTGGTCTCTTTTTTCATTGCCACATAAGCTAGACCATGTCCACTTTTAATTGCATTGGGAAGTATTTTTTTATAGCCTAAGTCTATTTCCTATGTGGCATGTGATTTTTTGTTAAGAGACCCAAAACATTGTGGGTGCTCTTAGGGTAGTACTATTCACCGCCCCCCTTGGACAATTTTGTCCCTGACATTTTTTTTCAAAAAGTAAAAAGAAAAAAAAAATTTGTCCGGCCATCGAAACCGGACAGCTTTTAGCCCGTCCGACCGCCGAAACTGGACGGTTCAAAAGGCGTCCGGCCGGCCGGTTCAGACGGCATAAAAGCCGTCCGGAAAGTTCGTCCGGTCGGACGAGTTATGTCCGAACCGGCCGGCTGGTCATTTTTTTTAATTATTATGTTATATGTTCGAAATAATTATGTTATAAATTGGACGTTAGATATTATCGTGTTAGGAGTTAGAAATGATTATGTTACACGTTAGACTTCATTATGCTATTAATTGGACGTTAGATATTATCAGAAATATAATTATTAAATTTTTCCATATGTAATAACTATTGTAATAACTATTAAAATATATTATAATTCATTTTTATTTTAATAATTATTATTATTATAATTATAATTGTTATTATAATTATTATAACAAATTATTATTATAATTATTATAACAAATATTATCATTATTTTTATTATTATAATTAATTAAAATTATTATAATTATTATTAATTTTATTTATTATTTTTATTATAATTACAATTATTATTATTATTAATATTTTTATAATTTATAATTGATTACAATTTATTCAACTTATTATTATTATAATTTATAATTGTTATTATAATTATTATAATTATTATCATATTTATTTATAATTATTATTATAATTATTTATAATCCTTATTATAAATAAAGAGTAAAAAGGAGGGGGCGGTGAGTAGTAAAGGGGGGACGGTGAATAGTAAATGAGAAAAATTAAACATCCCGCTTAAGATTTTTTTCTGCATGCGCTCAATTCTTTACAAAATGTGTAATCCCCCTATATATTAATTCAGTACGTGCTGAGCCTAAGTGGCAGGCTCGCATGCTTCGGTATCCTATGTGGCAAAATTACATGCTTCGTTATTAGGCTTGAGTAGATTTTAATTTACTTCCAATCCAAAAATAATTAGGTTTGGGCTATCCATAAATATGTTGATTATTTATAATCATGTTACATGTATTAATTGTATTTTAACATCATTTCTTATTATAACCATTGAATTGTAAATATATTTTAAAAGTTAATAACTTTTATATTTTTTATCAGTTTTACATATATAACATATTAAATTAATCATCTCTTGACGAGCTTCGATTTAACATCCATATTATATGCATAAAAAAATAAATTATATTTATTTTTATAACAATAATAAAATTATTATTTATCAATTAATATATTTATATTTCAAGTAGTTATATGATATAAGTTATAAAAATTACTATAATATAACACATGTAAGTCGCACAAATAACAAGTGTCATTCTAAAATATAATATAATATATATTTTTTTTTGTAAAAAAGTAAATAAAATTTAAAATTATTTTTTTCATTAATTTTAAAATTTAAGAATAATTTTTTAATAAGCACCCGTGTAATACACGGATGTTGTACTAGTATTATATTAAAAGAAAAAAAGGAGGTTATAATTCAGCCCAACCATTTTTCCTTCACGGGGAAGAAAATGGCCATGTCTCACGTGGGCACACTCCACTGATCGTTTGGGTTCACATACTGAATTTTCGAGATTTATGAAAAGCCAATTGCCTTTCTTTTAAATTTATGTGTCACAAACATTACAGAACATTTATTGTACGAACCATAGAAAATTGGTTAAAATATACTATCTCCTTTCTTTTTTTAAATGTCATTTTGATTTTATCGACCATTAACTAAATAAATGACGTTTTGGATTTTTTTTTACATGTTTTCTCATTATTACTCTCATCTAGTTAATAAATATATTACGTCTTTTCATTTTTCATATTTTCTCAAAACATCAATCTCTATTTTCATTAGTGAGGGTTATTATTGGCAAAATAAAGATTATTAATTATTGTGCAACTTTTCAAAACGACATTTATTATGAACAGGAGAGAGTAATATAGTTATAAATGAACGATTTTTTAGTTAACCAATGTTAATTTTGAAAAAAGTGATATGACTAGTTGTTAGTGAGGTTTTGAGTTTTTATTAAATTATTAATTAAAATAAAATAATTAAAATTAATTTAATGTAATAGTAAGAAAAATATTATTTGAAGTAATAGTTAGTTAAAATTATGTGAGTGAATGAAAAATGTATTAAAGTTGATTTGATCTGTAAAGAAGGTTGATTGATATTATTTAATTATATTTCTAATATTGAAGATAGTGAGGTTGTGTTAAAATTTAGTTAAATTGTGAGTATGGATTTAAAAAATTTATAAACAAACACCCCTTACTCGTTTTAGATTAAAAATTACTATGATTTTGTCATTGCGAAAAATAAATCCCTTCTATAGTTCTATAATCAAGAGATTTTTATACTTTGCATCCTAAGGTTTTATACTTTATTTAACATACTGTGCAATGAAAATATATTTTATAATAAATTTATTATGAAATAAATAAAAATAAAAAAATTAATCATATTTGTCAATAATATACAAATAAATCACATGTTATAATTTTAAAGAAGAGTTAATACATTTTAATAAATAATTATAATACATTATAATAATAATTATAAATAATTATGATAATAATTATAATAATTATAAATTAGAAATAATTATAATAATTATAATAACAATTATAAATTATAATAATAATAAGTTGAATAAATTGTAATCAATTATAAATTATAAAAATATTAATAATAATAATTATAATTATAATAATA
>BKCP01006071.1:2385332-2409777 GCA_008636005.1 Striga asiatica | reverse complement strand
AAAAAAAGCCAGAAATTCTTATTTCTTGATCCTACGAACTTTTTTAGGTCCCCAAACCTCCAGCCTCCCGGCAGGGCATCCACAGGGGGCCCGGAATATCAGCACAGTCCTCCCATTGGGCGGAGCCATTTTCTTGAGCTCGGCTTCCAACTCTTCCTGATCCTGCCCCAATTCCAGCTGGGCTGCCTCATTATTGTCCACATAGTCCTCGGAAGGGGTTGGAGAGTACTTGACGCAATTTTCAGTTTCCAACTGAATATCATACTCCACCGCCCGCCTCAGCCCCCTGCAGTGAGGATTGCCGCACTTCCTGAGCCGGGCGTCCACGGCCACTGCCAAAACGATGCCGATCAGCACCGAGACAAAGCCGATGAAGTAAGGAATTGGATCGTCTAGGACGAGATTTAGGAGGAAACCGTATAGAATAGGTAAAAGGTCGCACAAGAATAATTTGAAGTATGGGAAGATGAGAAAGGCCAAGGAGGCGAGGACTGATAGGAGAATGATGAAATCTAGGGCGGCCAGGGGAGAGTGGTTGCATAGATGATCGGAGAAAGGGTTCAAGGAATTAGTGCTGAAGCGGCGGGCCCTGGCCCGGGACGACGCCGCAGAATTGTGAGGGTGAAAAGCTCGGCAAAACTGGATCAAGCTCCGGCAATCGACCATTGCCAACCTCATCCTCGGAGAATCCGTTTGATCAGTGGAACCAAAACCGCTGTTTAATAGAGAGATAGAGAAAGGAGATTTTGAGATGGATTGAGTGATATTTGGTCGTTTCTGTAATCAGATATCGGAAATGGATTCATTGAATTGGCAAGAGATGCAAGGAAAGAGGACTGATTGACTTTGTTGTGGTGGTCGTAGAGATAGCGGTGGAGCCCACATAAGTCTAGCAATAAATTTGATAAATGAATTTAGGGTTGTTCGTTGATGATGTTCAAGAATTTTTTAGATTTATCTTCCAATACGTTTCAACTTTTTTGAAAGTTTTAAGGTGGTGCTTGGACAAGAAAAACATAAATTTTCTAACAATCACTTTTTTTTAAGTTAAAATTTAACCCAACTCAATATCCTTAATATAATCAATATAATTAAATACGACAACCATCTTTTACACTTCAATATATACATGTATTTTCTTTTACACACTATCCCATATTTTTTTTTTTCACTCCACAACTCACGAAATTATGTGATATAAAAATCATATGCCCAAATTAACAGCATAATTAACAATTATGCGAGAATTGTCGCAACTACAACAACACATGTTTATATCGGACGCATAGTTAATATGCGAAATACATTCGTATATTTTTAAATTGCATATTAAATTCCACCACATAATTTTTCATATGCAAAATTATTTCGCATCTATAGTTATCACATATTCAAATTGATCACCGCATATTTATAATTATGTGACATCTTTTGACATAGTTTACGACTCGTATATCCAAATTAGACATGGCCACAGGATGACCCGACCCGTAGATCCTGACCGAAACCGGTTCTGGACCGGCCCTTAGCCGGCCACCTAAGGGCCGGTTCGTTTAACCGGACCTTGAGGGCCGCGGTTCGGTCACGGTTGGCTCTATTCCCCTTTTTGTCCTAGCGGTCCGGGCCGGCCGGGTCGCGGGCTGGACACCGAGCGGATGTGTGTTTTTTTAATTTTTTTTATTTTTTTATTTTTTATTTTGCTGGCTGGGTCTGGGCTGGTTCATCGAACCGGCCCTAAGCAATTTCCGGTTCGGTTGCGGGCCAGGGTGTTGAGGACCGTCGGGCCGGGCCGGGTTGGGCCCGGACCCGTTGACTGGCTATGTCTAATCCAAATTGTCGCCGCATATTTATGATTATGCGACCATTTTTTGCATAGTTTACGACTCGATTATCCAAATTAGACGCATAGTTAATAACTATGTGAAACATTTTCGCATATTTTATAATCACATATCCTATTCTACTGCATAATTTTTTATATGCAAAACTATTTTGCATATATAGTTATAGCATATCTAAAGTGACTGTTGCATATTTATGATTATGCGAAATGTTTTCAAATAGTTCACAACTTGCATATCCAAATCGGACGCATAGTTAATAAATAAGCGAAATATTTTCGCATATTTTATAATCGCATACCTAAATCCACCGCATAATTTAACATATGCGTGAAAATTTCACATGTTTGAATATTACATATCTAAATCGAACGTCGCATATTTTATGATTATACGACGTTTTTAGCAATACCAGCTTTACAACAATGAGTAAAACCTTATACATAAGATGGTATAACACTAATAGATCCATTCAGTTGGGTCAATAGTCTTATGTGTTTTGGAGACGTTTGCCGTTAACCGTGGGTATTTTATGGGGCAATTTCGACTTAAGGAGAACATATTTATTACGTGCCTCGACTATAATTTTTATTTCATTTTCTTCATTCTCCTTAAGCCGTCTTTTTGATATTCACTAACCAGTGCATGATGAATATGTGGAAAATGTGCCTGAAAATGATGTTGGTTTGCATGATTATCAACTTGCTAGAGATAGGACTAGAAGGGAACATAAGAAACCTTCTAAGTTTGATGATTTTCACATGGCTTCATATGCTTTTGGTGTTCTCGAGTTCATTGATAATTGTGAGCCTAAGTCTTATGAAGAAGCCTTAAAATCTATCAATTCTTTGCAATGGATGAATGCTATGAGAGAAGAAATTAATCTGTTGCATGTGAATCGTACTTGGTTTCTTGTTCCTAAACTTGATAATTGTTCCTTAGTGGATTGCAAATGGTTGTATAAGGTTAAACAAGAAAATGGTTCTGTTAGGTTTAAGGCTAGACTCATGGCAAAAGGTTTCACTCAACGTGAGGGTATTGATTATACCGAGATTTTTTCTCCTGTTGTTAAGTTCGCCATTGTGCGTATCATGCTTGCATTAGTTGCGCACTTTTTTTTTTCCCGAAATGATAGAGGTACTATATTAATGAAACCGCACAAAGCGTGAAAAGAAAGCAGCCAAAGGCTGAATAGTACAACCAGAGACTATAAAACTAGGAGGCAGATCCTCCCAGAGACTGTGTTATTTTTTTTCTTTTATTTTTTTTTTTGCATTAGTTACGTACTTTGATTGGGAACTAAAGCAAATGGATGTTAAAACTGCTTTCTTGCATGGTAAGTTGGATGAAAAAATTTATATGAAACAACCTAGTGGATTTGTAGATTCTAAGAAATCTGATTATGTGTGTTTGTTGAAGAAACCCTTGTATGGTCTGAAACAATCGCCTAGGCAATGGAACAAGAAATTTGATATGTTCATGCTTTCTTTAAAGTTTAAAAGGAGTACATATGATCATTGCTTGTACTTTAAAGAAAATGCCTCTGTTCATGTTTTTTTGCTCATTTATGTGGATGATATGTTGTTGGTCGGTCCTTGTATTAATCAATTGAGCATGTTAAAAAATGTATGAGTGATAATTTTGATATGAAAAACTTAGGAGATGCCAAAAGGGTCCTTGGAATGAACATTATTCGTGATAGAAAAAATTTAGTGACTTTTCTTAATCAAATTTCTTATGTGGAGAAGATTTTGAATAAATTTTCTATGTCACCCGCAAAATCCGTGAACGTCCCACTTGCTGCACAGTTTGTGAAAAGTAAGGATCAGTCTCCCAAGCTCGATTATGAAATTGATGTGATGAAGAATGTGCCTTATTCAAATGTAATTGGTTTTGTGATGTACCTTATGGTTACTACTAGGCCGGATATTGCATATGTTGTTAGTTGTTTGAGTAGGTACATGATTAATCGGGGTATGCCTTATTAGGAAGCTCTTAAGTGGTTGCAACGTTACTTGAATGGTTCTATGCATGTTGGTTTGAAATTTACTAAGTACTCTAAGTGTGTTAAACTTTGTTGGCTATGTTGATTTAATTTATGAAAATGATAGAGATAATAGGAAATCAACAACTTCTTATGTGTTTACTTGGTGTGGCTCTTGTGAAAGTTAGAAATCACAACTTTAACATATAGTTTCTTTGTCTACGAATGAATCTGAATATGTTGTTGTGACCGGAGCCTAGAAAGAGGTTGTTTGGTTGAAGGGCCTCTTTATGTGAAATTGGTTTGCTTGAAAAAGATGTTGTTGTGTTTTCCGTCAATCGGGGATTCAATTGTGTAAAAATCTTATTTTTCATGATCGCACTAAGCATATGGACATTAGGTTCTATTTCATATGTGATATTGTGTCTAAAGGCTTAATTAATCTTGAAAAAATTGCATCCGAGTTTAACCCCGCTGATATGGGAACTAAGTGTTTACCCGTTGAAAAATTCAGATCATGCATGAGAACTATGAACTTTCATTCATGTGATTGATGTGCTTGTAATTGTTGTGTGCTTTGGTAGTTTACTATGTGTTTGTTGTCTGTTTGATACTTGTACTAGCTTCGTGAAAAGTGTAGGTGTTGTTAGGCGATGATGAAAGTCCTCTGGTATCCCTTAAGGTGTCCAGTATTCGGGGATGGGCCAAATCGGTGAAGAAATGTTAGGATATTTGGCCCAAAACCAAATCCTTATCTCAGGCTCAAGGACGACGCGACCCAACTCCTGACTTAGGCTAGGCCCTTTCACTTGGTCAACTCAATCCTGATCGTAGGATTGAGGGTTTTGATCTCTGCCATCCATCTTGCTCCTTAAATGCCATTTCCTCTCACTTTTGCTCTAACACAATTCTCTCATCTCTCTTGCTGCGGCTGAAAATTTCGATCTCTCTCTTGAACCTCGAATCTCTCTCAGTCGATCAATACTCTGAATCTTTGCCCTATAATTCTGAGTGTGAGTGAGCTGAGAGTAAGGGCCGATGTGCGCTAGCTGTCGCCTTTCTTCCCCTAGCCAGATAGAGCCCTTGTGTAGTGCTTTCCGGTGAGCCTCTGGGTGAACGGTGAGGCTTTGCGACGGTGTGACTAGGTGCTTGGCTTGTATGTGAGGTGCAGCCTGGGGATAGTGTTAGTGTTATATACTGAAAGCTTAACTTTGCATGTTATTACACATTTACCCTTTATGAATGAGAATCATGTTAGATTAAACAAGTTCTACGTTCTGTTGTTCTGTACTTAGATAGGGTGGGTCGTCATCGGGCGAACCGATGATCACTCTATCAGTCACTTGCAAACAAGAATAGTTGTTCACAACCTAGATGGACATGAACACCCCATCCGAACGGTTATAGTGTCAACTGTACAGTTTGTCTTGACTGATTAGTTGCACTTGTACATTTATGTATTGAACAGGATCCCAGAGAGGAGAAGTTCATTTTATACTGATCGTCGTAAATGAACTAGGCCTCGGTTAATTACTGCGTTCTCTTAACCCATAAGATATCAAACAGGCAGATATATATAATATATATTACTTTGATTCACATGGGTGAGGTTCAGTTTGCTGGATTAATATTCCTACTGTTTTGGGTAATATTATTATATATAGGATGTGCTGTTAGGATATTTACGGTCACCATGTGCGTTAGTTTGATGATGCCCCCGGAGTGAGTTCATGAACGATTGTTATGCTAAACCCTGCAGGTGGATTAAGTTCCGGCATAATAAGAATGTGATGAACGAGCGCTAGCTTCGGTGAAATAATAATAAATTAATTAATTCTTGATTGTCAGTAATCGAATTAATTAATGGACATTATATCTTAAACGTGGGGAGGTAAATCGAGTAATTATTATTGGAGTCTCAAATGTAATTTGGGCTGGGAAAAAGGGAGTGCAATAATATAATGTTGGTGACCCATTAATATTATTTAATTAATTAGAGGAGCGGGCTTAGCCCACAGTTAGCCTAATTAATTAAGGAGCCCTTTTCCTAATCTCCTAAGGGTCTCTACTGTAGCTCTATATATACATCATTAAGCTCATGAGAAGAGAAGAGATCTGTCATTATACAAACACACGCCCCACGCCTCTCTCTCTCTCTAGATCTCATTGGAGCTTTATCTTCTTCTTGTTGCTCCACTGGTACAAGTTGAAGAAGGTTGTATTGAGTAATACAGTAGAAGATCTGTAGGTAAACCGAGACGGAATATATTTTGACCTACAAAACTAATCGGAAGTCCGATTGAGACGTACAGCATACCCAGACGACCGTCTCGACGAGAGATTTTCATCGCCACCGAGATCGCAGCCGTCTGACGCCTCACGCGCCCTCACGCGCCGCCGGAAGCTCCCAGACTGAAAGTTTCATTTTTATCTGTTTGCATCCGTTTGATCCGATTTTGATCTGATCTTGTTCGTGCAATCCAAGACGTGATTTGCGGTCAATCAATTGCGGTCAACCGTTCGTGGTCAACCAGATCTACATAAATTTTAAGCCGTAAGTTCTCTACGTCAAACCTTTAGATCCGTTGCGCATAGGTTTACGTTTGCTATTGAATTCGTGACTTGTACATAACGAGATCCTCACAGATCCCAACAGATAGGGCCGAGGAACCGGAGCCGCCGTCTTTGACCACCACCGAGCCGTGACTCATCGAGGGTGCCGGGCTCAAGGGCGATTTGAGCAGGGAGACTTCGTGTCTTCATTATCCGTCCAGATTCCAGCGAACGAAAGGTGGATTTATTCCTTTCTCTCATTTCCTATTTTTCCAGCATATTTTATCTATTTAATTTCCCTATATTTTGCTGTTATTTTCTAATTATTTCTTTGTGTTTTGATTTCATGCTGAATCTTGTCAAAAACGGGCGATAAAAGGGAGTGCTTGGACCAGCCCGAACCTTTGGAGAGCTTATCGGGAGCCCCCTGGACACGAGCAGCATCTCCGAGAGACCAAGAAGGGGTTGCATGTGGTCAGACGAGCTCAGAACGATGCTTTCGCTGTCGATGACTGAAGCGGTGCTACCGGGATGACCACACAACAAAAAATGCTATGTACTCTTTTGGTTTAATCATTTTTTGCAAATTTTAGTATGCTTTGATCATTTAAATGTTATTAATGGATGGGAATGTGTATTCCGTATATATTCTTTCAAGCTACCAAAACAATTACGTAATAAAATGGCATTGCAATTCACAAAATGATCCAGAAGATCCATAATGATTGGGTGGGTATGTGGTACAAACAACATGGCTCATGAGAAAATATTTTGTCTAATTTCAACTTGCTTGATCCACATTTACGTTGATTATTTTCTTAGGATTATAAGAAAGTCGTTCAACTATGAGATTCATTAAAACCATTCAGAGAAGTGGATCCGATTTATACGACTGTAGAGATTTTTAAAGAGGCCATTGCTCATTGGATATTTCAGAGGGATGGCTCCAATTCTTGAAATTACATAATATATACATATATATTATTTGTGATAGTATATTATTTTACTTTTCCCTATTCATATATTATCAAGTTACTAATTCTGATTATTTGTTACTTTCCTCCATAGGTCACACAATTGTTTTAATTTTTTTTTTATTTACATTATTAACTATTATTATTAGACCATAAAATCTATTTGGGTTGCAGTATTAAATTGAAATTTTGGGCTTTAGCATTTGGTCCTGTACACATTTTATATTCAACACCTTAACCATTAGGGTTAGTATAAATAGATAAACTAGGGTTTTCTTCATTCATTATTCATTTTTCTTTTTCTCGTTTTCTCTCTCGAGCTCACACAACCTCTCTGTAATCTTTCCTCTCTTTTGTTAATCGTTCATCGGTGATAATGAAGATTTGATGTTTTGTTCATATCTCTATTGTAATATGGTATCAGAGCCATCATGTTTCATGCTCATCTTCCACTGCACTTCTGGATTTATTGTGTTGCTGCTGCAACTCACATCATTAATAGAATTCCATCCACTGTACATAAAAACATTTCATCATTTGAAAAACTATATAACAAAGCACCCACACTCAATCATTTGAAAGTCATTGATTGTCTATGTTATGCATCTACATTAACCGCACATAGATCTAAATTTGATCATAGAGCATCAAAATGTATCCTTCTTGGATATCCTCTTAGTTGTTAAGGGGTCGTTTACTAGCATTGATAGGATTGGATTAGGTTGGTTAACCAACCTAATCATTTGTTTACTAGGGAGGTTGGGAATTCGGATTTATCTGATGTGTCCCTTGTGTGGCACGTGGGTCCCATTTCTGTAAACTGATGTGGTCGGTTTGTTTAATCCGCCGAAAGTGGCCTGACAAATTAATCCACCTTTCGTCCTTCCCACTTTGACCTTATTTTACCAAATAAAATGTCTATTATACCCCTCAATGTCATCTAAATTACAGATATAGGCATATATATTACTCCTCTTGTCCGAAAATCGCCATTTGTGATCTCTCTCGTTGCCCTAGCTCGTCTTCCCTGCCTGTAAATCAACCTGAAACTTCTTCTTCTTCTTTCATTTTTTACGATTTTGTTTATTTTTTCAGACTTTGTACTAACAGGGATAACCTCGCATGTGTCAATTGGTTCAACTTGCTCGCCAGTTTGACATATTTTCCTCCGCTGATTCACTGATTATGATTTAAATACTTTTATTTTATTAAAATCTATTTTTCGGTTCTGCGAGTCGCTTATATCATGTATTATTCTCCCAGTTGTGAGCTGCTTTGAGTTCCTTGAAGATTTGTGAATTAATATCCTCCCCCACGATTTCACGGCTCCGGGCTGGGTAAGAAGTTTGAACACATTTCATGTTTCATAATTTTTTCCCACTTGTTCGGTTTATATGTATCAGTTACAATTTGTTTTTAGTGTTATGTCAATAAATTGCTGTTGTGTGTTAAATACTGATCTATGTAGTCAAATAATTTCACTACATTAGGGTTTATACTAGTGTTTGTTATTCCTGTTAATGCTAGGTTTAATTGCTTTTTCGTTGTTTTACTATTGCCAATTTTGTTATGAATTGCTTGGGTTAACAGAATTGAGTTGTGAATGCTGAAAATGCAGTTGTTGCATTTCTGTCAACTGTTGGCCTGAAGTGCTTTGGTTCAACAACTGCTGGTTTTCAAATTGGTTCAAAAAATGCTTTGTCTCATGTACTTTGGTTTAGATTTTCCCTCTATTTTGGCTCATTATGGATGACTTGTAAGAGCTTTTTATGTTGACTAAGTGTTGTTGTGCCTTCCTTTGTTGAGCACTTGATTATATTTGTGTTTTTGTGCTATGCTATATGCTTTGTAATTTTTCAGCATTACTGCATTCTTTGAGGTAGAGAAAGACATTGATTAAACATCATGTTATGAGGGTGAGCATTTTCATGTCTATTGTGAAGAGGTGGTCCTATATACTGCCAACTTCAATTTTTCTTTTCTCTATTTCATGTATTCAACTCACAACAGGGGGGCTAATTGCATGTGGCCTCATTTTATTTTGGTCAAATTATGTGATAAAATTCGTTTCTTTTGTTGATCCTGTCTTTTTTTTATTGTTCTCCCCTTTTCCTTTTTGTTTTCGCGGTGTCTAGGATTGGTAAAGATTTACATTTGTTGCGTGTATGTTACCTGGTTTGGTTGTTTTTAATTGTATGAAAATGTGAGATGATTACATGATCTTAGGTATTGTGATTTAAACAATATATGGGCTTCTCTCAGCTTTTTTCTTATTTTCCTCCATTTCCTTCTTGAGTTCTTGTACCTTGTAAAGGAGATCTTTTTTATTATTTTTTTTTCCTGTTCCCCTTTTTATTTTCTGATTTCATAATGTTAAGTGCACCTTCTGTATTGTGTATTGTAAACTTAATTGCCGTTCGTTGTGCTTGTTTGCCATGTCTTACCTGGTAATGGTTGATTGTCAGGTGGAAGATTCGGACAACTCAGGCATTCTCTCCCCTCTAGTTTTCGTAAGTGCTCCAATTTCTCAGGTAATTACTTGATGCTATATTTTTTATTATTCCCTTCAGTATTTATTCAATGATGAACAACTGATGCTCTATTTCATTTCCACCAAAGCGTGCGTTGTATGCTCTTCCTATTACATCATTCTTTATGTGTGGCATGTTTGTTTAATTGTGTGACAAATTGTTGCTATTCCTGCATTAAAATTTTCAGAATTGTGTGTAATAAGCGTGTCAATCATGTTTATTATCCACATTTGTAGATGGATTCAGTTGTTGGAGAAGAATTAGCGGTTGTTGCTATATTGGAAGAGGTGATGAGTAGTATTCAGCTTTTTTTGCTACTAGCTATTTATTACTATATCAAATACATCTGACCTTGGCGAAAATGTCGACGTTTGGGCAGTAACCACGTCCCGTTATTTCGAGTTAGTGATATACTACCCCATCAGATCAACTACATGCGAAGGTTAATCGACGTAAGTGACACAACTTGTGTCGAGAACGTCCGTATGGATCGTAACTCCTTCGGGCGTCTGTGTCACCTTCTAGAAACCTCTGGGAGGCTTAGGCAATCTAGAAATGTTCCACTAAGTGAACAAGTGGCTATTTTCCTCTCAATCCTAGCTCATCATAAGAAGAATGTCACTTTAAAGCTTGATTTCGTTAGATCCAGTCGAACCATAAGCAAATACTTTAACCGAGTTCTTGACGATGTCATACGACTTCACTCCATCCTTGTTGTGCAACCAAAAGCAGTAGAGGCAGATTGTGTCGATGAAAGGTGGAAATGGTTCAAGGTAACCTACAACACATTTCTCAACGCCGTACCAATTTCTTACTTGCACCCTCTCGAACTAATAAGTATTTTTGGTTTTCTCTCGTTAGGGATGTCTAGGAGCACTAGATGGAACCTACATTGACGTGAGAGTCACTGGTATTGAGAAGGCACGCTATAGAAACCGTAAGGGTAGTATATCCGTTAATGTACTTGGGGTTTGCAATAGAAGCATGAACTTCGTGTACATGCTTTGTGGATGGGAGGGGTCAGTAGCAGATAGTCGAGTCCTGCGTGATGCGGTTACTAGGACGCATGCTCTACGTGTTCCCAATGGTAATAGACACATTATATTACCTAAACATCATCCAATCCTCTTTTAAAATAAACAAAACACTAGCTTTTCATTATTTACAATAAATGAAATTGTGCGACAGGAAAATATTATTTGGTCGATGGTGGGTATACGAATGGTCCCGACTTTTTAGTGCCATATAGGGGTGTCAGATACCACTTACAGCAGTGGGCCACAGAATCACGCAGGCCACAAAACTTTAGAGAATTGTACAACCTTCGTCATGTTAAGGCTAGAAATGGGATTGAACGTTGTTTTGCATTTTGAAGATGCGGTGGGCAATTCTTAGGAGTTGCTCATTTTATTCCATTCAAACAAAATCGCATTATCATGGCATGCACGCTCCTTCACAATTTCATACGTACATCAGTGGCCACTGATCCGTTTGAAGCATTATTTCCTGAGATTCCGGAAGATGGTTTGCCCAATAGACTAGGTGGAGGGTAGCGAACACAGTTCCGTGACCGATTGACACATGATATGTTTTGTGATTGGCAGGCTAATGTGTTTTAGGTTAAGATAATGTTTAAGCTCAATATGAGCATGAGCTGAAGATATGTTTCCGTGGTTGTTGAATTGTCTACTTTTTTTATACCATTTTCTTGTGTGACAACTTATCCATACATGTTTGGTTTGTTGTGCATATTTGTTTTTCAATTATACGAATACATTTTTCTGGATAATGGGATGTGTCTGTAATACTTTACCATGTTAAACCTTTATTTCCCATATGATGCCTTCCTTTGTTACGAAATATCTTTATATTAAGAATGCAAACGAATCCTTTTGTGTAAATGAGGCCTCTGTGAGAACAGGTACCACCATGGATTACTCATGTACCCAAGAAAGTGGTCGATCTTCCTCTTCCCAAACACGAAGACGACGTGTTTGGAGCAGGCGTGAGGAGGATGCCCTAATAGATATTTTGAAAGATACGGTTATCGAGGGATGGAAGGCAGATAATGGGTTTAGACAGGGCTACAATTTTGATATTGAGAAAAGACTTCAGGCAAAGTTTCCAGATTGTACCCTACGTGGTGATCCACACATCAGCTCGAAAATATATGTGTGGAGGAAGAACTATATGAGTGTGACACTGATCAAAACAACTTCAGGGTTCGGGTGGAATGAGGTGACAAAAACTTTTTCATGCGAGGATAAAGTTTGAGACTCATGGGTGAAGGTTAGTTATGATACTCATTAACCACGGGTTGTCAGAAAAAGTAAATCACCACCAAAACATTTGTGCCCATTACATGTATTTGGTTAATGTAGGTGGATCCAAATGTAAAAACACTTAGGCGCAAGTCTTTCCTGTACATCAACGATTGGGCTGAAATATTTGGGAAAGACAGAGCTACAGGTGAAAATTCACAATCCTTTCAAGATGCATCCAATGAAGTTCCAGAGCATGAAATGCAGGACAAACTGGACTCGGATAATGAGGAAGTTCCACAGCATAACCAGTGTGATGGAAGCCCTGGCCTTCGCATGGGTAGCACTTCAGGTACGGAGTCCGGATCTGGCGCCATTGCAGGAAAAAGGGTGAAAGGTAGCAAAAGGAAGGGAGACACTCCCTTTGAGGAGCGTTTTCTGGATATCATGCAATCCTTTTCCCAAAATACAAAAGAGAGCTTGAATGGGATTGCATGTAGGCTTGGGTTTGAGCATGAGGCGGAGAAGAAAAGGAATGAAGTGTTTGACTCGTTGTCTAATGTTCATTTCCTGTCAAAAGAGGATAAAATGGTTGTCACGATGCGTTTATGTAAGAACCCAAAGGAGTTGTCAATGTTTTTCAACCTGTCCATGGAAGATAAAGCTATCATGGTGAAAATGATGCAAGATGGACGTTTGTAGTTGGTTGGAATTGTATGACACTTTATCTGTGTATGTTGACTGTCGAGAGTTTATTTGATGGTAGGACTTGCGAATGATTATTGTTTGTTTTGGAAAAAATTGCAAATTTGGTCCTAAAACTTTTGTTGTTTACCACATTTGGTCTCAGGCACGCCAATTATGATCCTTTTTGAATTTTCGTTGCCAAAATGGTCCCACTCCGTCAAGACTTAACAGTCAACGTTTATAGCCTGGGACCAAATGTGGGAAACAGCAAAAGTTTTGGGACCAAAAGAGTAAGTGATAAAAATTATATAAATTTGTTTTTATTAGAAACATTTTTTTAAAAAGTTTTTAGTAAATATTAAAAAAGTATATTATCATTCTTTCCTAACAATACATATAGTTTATTTTTAATAAATTATAAAAGATAAATATAACATACAATTCTTTAACATTTTTTTATTGGAAATTAAAGTTTAACTTGATTTTTTTTTACATAAAATGATTATTTAATTGGGTAACATAACAAAAGGTGTATAAAATAATTTTATTAATTAGTTCATGATAAATGAGATGCAAAAAAAATATATGATATATTTTACTATAAATAAGTGGGAGCAAAAGTCTATTTTCACTTAATTTAATGCCAAATTTTGTTTTATTATGCTTAAAATTAAAATTTTTTATGTAGATGTAGTTTGCATAAATAAATAGATTTTTCAATTTATAGTTGTCATAATCAAATTAATAAATAAAAAATTATTAAAATAAAAATAGATAGTAATAAAAAAATAGTTTAGATTGGGTTATTTTTTAATTCGTATTATTTTATAAAGTTTGTAAGTATATATATAAATTATCACATTATACTAATATTTAAAAGTGTAGACGGATTAGTATTATTGTAAGCATACTCACATTTTTTCTTATTTTAATAAATTGGATATGTATTTTGGTTTGCTTTATTTAATTAAAAATATATTATTTCTAATTATTCTTTAATTTAAATAATATTCAAATAATTGCCAATATTTTTTAAGTAATGATGGTAAAAATATTAGAAAATAAAATATATACCACTCAATTAACAATTATATCGTTTACTTTTTCACCCCAAATTAAAATTTATCAACGCCCTTACTTTTCCACCCGATATTTATTTTTATAAAATTATTTTTAATATTTATTTTTTGCATCATATTCATAGTAAATTAATTTTACTATGTCATTTTGGCTTTGAGCGAATGAGAGAGACTTGAAGAACTTGAAGAACTCATTTTTTTTTTTTTTGAAAAATTGCAAATTTGGTCCCAAAAATTGCAAAATTAGTCCAATCTAACGTCCTCACATGGATGTTGACGGTGATGGTCCTCATTTCTTCAAGGCTGTTCAGTTTTGTACGCTCCACACCATGGTAAGTTTGTTTACTTTATTTTTTCAGTCATTTTTGGTCTGCTTATTTAATTTTTTTAAAGGAATAGCCAGATGATTATTTTAAAATTGTTTGTCCCTTTGCTTAGTGAGCGTACGCGCGTGCATTAATGAATTTGCTTCAGACTTGCTGATGTTTGGGAAATAGTATTCATATTTGAAAGACAAGTAGGAGAAAGTTTGGTAATTGTTGACGATGATTGCTTCAACTATTTATATTTGAATTGCTTTTGGTTGAAAAAAAAAAACTTAAAGGGAGTTTGAGCTGTGTGCATCTGTTTTCATGTCTAGGGAGCTTGACCTAACAATTGTCACATCATTTCTTTGTAGGCATTCCCCCCTGCAATACACCACCATTGCCGTAGTTTGGTGCTACCATAACGGTGCAATACCGAGACCATCGAGGGCCGAAAATACGAGGTGACATTGAATATGGTTAATAACTGTCCAATGTCAACTGATGGGTGGAGAGATTTCATTCTTGCCGAAGACATAACCCTATGCTACTTCTTGGTGTTCCGTCCCAAGACCATCTTCGACTTTGAAGTGATGGTGATGGAGCCCAACGGTTGTGAGAGGCTACCACATTACACGTTTACTCTCGATATAAAGTCAACTCATGTGGGGCGTGCACGTCTGGTATGCTGTAATATTATAAAATCTTATTAAGTTTGCATACAATAATCTGATTAGAATTTGCATATTTTATAACATTATGTTCAACATCTATTATATTTTAGGGAATCCCAATGCAATTCTGGAGGGATTACATTGAAGGCCATTATTTGAACTACAACTCCGCAATGTTGAAGTTTGGTGACAATTGGTATGACGTCGAAATAATACATGGGCACGGGAAGAAACTCCTACAGAATGGTCGTGCACGACAATTCGTCGATGACAACATTGTTGTTGGTGATGTTTGCACGTTCTTTCTCCTCCCACATGAAGAAGTCATAAAATTCAAAGTGAAAATGTAGTGGAAGTCTAATATGTAGTGGACTGTCTGCACTTGGGGTTGTTGTTGCAAACTTTTGTGGATGATGTTTGGCATTTTGGGGTGGTGACCTTATGAACTTGTGTGTTTGATGTTGCAAACTTTTATGGATTTGGTTATCGTTGTTTTATTTTATGGTTAATGGTTTTGGATTATATTTTGTTTATGGTTGTTACATTACAAACATTACACGCTTGAATATGAACATAGCACACAGGAAACGAATACATATATAACACAAAATCATAACACCGACAAGCATACACATAACATACGAAAAAGTGATCCTAGAAGACCTAAACAACCCAGACGGAACCTACTGCGTGCTAATTGAAAGCATGACAACATTTAGGAAAATGCAAGGACAACCATAAAAACAACCAATACACTGACCGAGCTAGTACCACAGCCAATCAGGGGTGAAATCCATAGGGGTGGCAGAACATGCAGTGGACGAAGAATTTGGTTCCACTTCATCCGCACGACTCTGAGTGGAGTATGTCAGCTGGTTGACAGATCCATCTGTTGACCCAGTTTGACTATGTATGGAATGCTCTTGTTTACGGGGCTTTGAACTGCTACCTATATAGAAGGCCAGATGTGGTGGTTGCTTTTTACGTGAGATGTCCGTCCGAACAGGGTACGGAACTAACCTACTCACAGGGGCATGCTTTGGTGTGTAGTCCTCCACATCTATGATTTGAACACCTTTGTCGCGGCCATTATTTTGCATTCCTACTCGATTCATTGTCCTTGCCTGACAGTATATGATACTAGAAAAGAGGTGCGTACGCGGGCTCCACTCGAAACAACTTTATAATGTTGTCATGCTGGGGATCACCTTCATTCATGTACGCCAACAAAAATTCATCCCACTACATAAAAAATAATATAAAATGTAGTTTGCAACTCTACTAGTTTGTGTAATAAAGCAATTGTCATATCATTGATAAAACTCACCGTTAGCAATTCATACCAAGTCTTGTCTGAACAATGAAACTTGTTTTGGGCGCGTCGTATTGCACACCAGCCTTGACTTTAAGGGATGTTAAAACCTCATGTCGTTTGGCTAAATTACCAACGCCGCTTCTTATGTACTCGATTGTGAAGCTCTTACGAAAATACGAATTTATGGCTTTCGTAGTATCAGTGATGACCTCATTACTAGCTGCAATAGGAACATAGTGACCACAAAACTTCTCATCAAGCAAACAATTGATTAAAAACTCATCAAGTTTTGGTGTCAAGTGGAGGTCGTACAGGTAGCCAGCCTGCACTACACCAAAATTAGGAGCCATCGCAAATTATGAAGTTAAGCTAAGTAATATTGTTTTGTGAAACCTAATCTTTCAACTTCCCTCTACGTTTCTGGATACGTTTGTTGTGCAGTAGGGTGTTTAAATAGGCAAAATTCGTGGTTGCGGATGTGTAATGCATTGCCTCACTTGTACACATGGTAAACATGCTCGTGAAGCCTTAGTCTAATCAACTCAACTTTGCAGAATAAGCTTACGCATAAAAGTACACTTCCTGCATGTACACATGGGAAACATGCTCGTGAAGCCTTAGTCCAATCTACTCAGCTTTGCAGAACAAGCTTAGGCATAAAAGTAGACTTCCTGACATGTACAAATGCTAAACATGCTCGTGAAGCCTTAGTCAAATCTACTTAGCTTTGCAGAATAAGGTAAGGCATAAAAGTATACCTACAACCATGTCCGCATGCTACACCGGCTCGTGATGCCTTAGTCCAATCTACTCAGCTTTGCAAAATAAGCTTAAGCCTACATGTAGACCTGAAACGTGTTCTCAGAGCACGTCATATCAAAATTAAAATCTTTTGACCATATAGTGCAGTTGAATGGTCAATGAAGCCTTTAGACAAGGACAGTTGTACATCAAATGGTAACACACAGCTTTGTAGTTGGTAGGTCAATGCTCTTGCAAAATAATTGAACAATTATTGTACGCTCACATGAATTAACATGTACGCATGGGTTGAACAGTAAAATTTGCTTTTACTTTGAGAAGATGTAACAGATCTTCTTTATCGGGGCAAGTGAGATATGCATTGACCACTGTGTATCAAATTACAATTTGTATTAACCTTACCTACAAACAAAATAGTAAATATGTGCTACGTTTTCAAGGTACACAAACATGCATATTTCTATGGTTCAACACTTATTATCATCCCTGTGATATGATTTTAATAAAAAATGGACACAAATACGCAAAACAAAATAAATTTCATTCAAAGCACGGTTGTGCTACATACTGATGTTCCGGGACATACAAAGTAAAGAGTACATAGCAAAAATACATCATAACACCAATACATAATAAGACATGTTCGATACTTGGACACATATTATGCTTATTTCATTATATACATCCACAACATTGACATTACAATTAAAACTAGTAAATATCTGTTCTTCTGCTTCAGACGTGCATTTTCTTTTTCCAGTTTCTTCATCTTTTTCAAGTACCTCTCCTTCTCATGAAGGTCACTTGCAGGTTTGACATATTCGCGATTTGTTGCAGCTTCTAACCGGTTTATTTTACGCAACAAACCAAGGATTATATCTTTTAATCTTGCACACATTGGAGGGTCAAACAAATTCCAGAAGCGACGAGCATTTTCGGCACAATCTACGCACCTCCTTCCTGAGTTGGCATCAGTCCATGAAGTTTGTAGACGAGCAACCTTACCGCAAAGACAGAAAACACCGGGTTCTCTTCTTGATGAACTTGAAGAACTCATTTTGTTTTTCCTTGAAAAACAAAAAACACACGGTTTATAATGTGATTGTAAAGGATTTAAAATAAATCATTTCAAGCATACTAACACATCAATAAGGCTCACCATACCACAACAAAGAGGTAAATAAACATACCATTTGCATCTCTTTCTTTTTCTCAAAATTAGGACCTGAATAAAGGGAATAAACTTGCTTCTATAGTATCAGCACTATATTAATTCCAAGCATCCTCACAACATGCATAAGGAGGAGTAGATAAGACAAGACAACAAAGGGCCAAAAAACATTATGCATCACTTTGTTTTCTTAAGTGTAGCCAACGAATAGGCCTTATAAACAAATTTAAGTATGAGCAAAATACTGGATTCAAACATACTAAACAAATACTATATATGCATATATTTCCTTTCCCAACATTAGCCAATGAACATGCAAACTGAGAATGAACTGTATGCAAACTACTCATTTCCAGCTTATGTAACAGTTGATGAACCTTTGCTAGATACCACAACAAAGAGGCAAAGACCTAACACCTGAATTTTCTCCACTTTTTACCAATGCATAGGTCTTGTGATATTCAAGTGTCTGCCACAGACTCATTTCCACCATAGTAATCTGATATTCACGTATCTGATAATATACCATATCCATTTATTTCTTCTGTAATTGCTCCACAATGAATAGGCTTTATTTTTTAGTATTGAGAAATGCACACTTTATCAGCATCATCTACTCATGGCCAAAACACTGCTAAGTCAAGCAAATTATTTGTTGCTTTAATTTACACAACATCAAGCTTAGGAAAACCTAGTAACTTTCCACAGCAAATAAAAGCTCAACCACAGCCTAACAATTAAGATCACGGGAATGACGGCCTGAACAACTATAGAATGCACCAAAAAGTTTACAAAATATGTAACCTAATTTTACAAGAAAAAATACGCATTGTATGTCAAACATATCAACATATTTCCAAAGCATAGGGTAAAAACGAGTCACCAATCATAAAAGTTATGTAATTTACAGTTTCAATCTTCCGATGTACATCGAACTTTACCTCGTGCAATTTCCGTTCGCTTTGCCCCCGACTACAAATACACCTTCACTTTGAAATTGTTGTTCCCTCCTATGAAATCGACAACAGCAGGGTCAACTAGGGTAGACAACAGTTACACCTTCACTTCGAAATTGGGTCGCAAAAGATCAAAATTTATGAACGAATTCTAGGGCTCCCATTTTCTGCAATTCATCGTCTGTTGGGTGGGATTTGAACGAGAAATCTGAAAGGGCAAAAATGTAATGGGTAATATACCACACAAATTTATCCAGTCTAGTAAATAGATGATTAGTTTTGGATAAAATTATATCATGTTTAGTAAACTTGGGCCAAAATCTGATGTGGCAACATGTGGCCACTTGGAGGGATTAAACTGTCTAATCCTCTCCTCCTGTAATCTTTCCTCTCTTTTGTTAATCGTTCATCAGTGATAATGAAGATTTGATGTTTTGTTCATATCTCTATTGTAATATGGTATCAGAGCCATCATGTTTCATGCTCATCTTCCACTGCAATTCTGGATTGATTGTGTTGATGCTGCAACTCACATCATTAATAGAATTCCATCTACTGTACATAACAACATTTCACCATTTGAAAAACTATACAACAAAGCACCCACACTCAATCACTTGAAAGTCATTGGTTGCCTATGTTATGCATCTACATTAACTGCACATAGATCTAAATTTGATCATAGAGCATCAAAATGTATCCTTCTTGGATATCCTCTTAGTTGTAAAGGGTATAGACTTTACAATCTAAATACCAAGAAGATAAAAATTTCCAGAAACGTGTCATTGTATGAACTGGTAAACTGCGCCAAACCCCCTGTGTTATACGAAATAAGCGCGTTACTACCCTATGTTTAAAAAAATGCATGACAACCCCTTGTATTTGAGTAACAACACGCTCTTTTTTTTTATTTGTCCAGTTAACAATGTTAATTTTTTGCTGAAAATCCCGTTATACCCTTCGAATTTTTTATATATATTTGTGATAAATAGAATTTATCACGACATTTGAAAATATCGCGATAAATTAGCTAAAAATGTTTTGCAAGCAATGGGGTTCGAACCCAAAACCTCATAAGAGGAAAAGAGCAATGCTACCACCCCAACAAGCCAACTTGTGTGTTAGATTTAAGAACGTTAAATATATATAGACATTACACATGTACAAATCAAATTAAATTTAAAAGATAATGTAAATTTTATCAAAATACATTAATAAACAATAAGCTTATAATAAATTAAAATATAATAAACTAAATTATATAAATTAAACAAAAAGTAAATAATTAAAATAACTATATGAATTTATACAAAAATTATAGATAAAATAACAATATTTATTATATTAATTTATTTTATTTCATATTATTATATATTAGTTAACAAATTTCATTTATTTGTTTAACTTAATACAATGATATAAATTAAAATATATTTTACTAAACAAAATTTTGAAACTAAAATTATTTATTTCTCTTTAAAATCATTTACTAAAAATAATATTTTATTTCTAATTTTTTATTCATATTGTATTGAAGAGTAAATTGAACTAAAAATTTTTGATAAATAATATTTTTATTTTATTAGGTTAATTTTATATTTTTATTTATTTTAATTTACTATTTCATAATAAGTTATTTCATTTTACATTATTATTTTATATTATATTGTTTTAATGTTACTTTAACTATTTTACTTTAATTTTATTCATTTTTTAATTTAATATTATTATTATTATACATTTACGATTTTATATAATTAATTTTATTTTAATAAATAAAATTATAAATTTATTTAATTTTAGTTCCTGCTATTATAATTAATTTTATCTTACTTTATTATAATTTATTTTTCATTATTTTTATATTACTTTAATTTATTTCAAGTTATTATTATTATATTATTATTATGATTATTTAATATATTAAATGTACCTACTATATTAATTTAATATTCTTTATTTTTAAATTTAAATTTATTATTATTTTTATTCATTTCCAAATTTATGTTAATTTATTTTAATAATAGAAATATATAATTTATTTAATTTCAATTCATGCTATTATATTAAGTTCTATCTTACTTTAATTTTTACATTATTTTTATTTTAATTTAATGTATTTCAAGCTCTTATTATTATTATTTAATTTGTTTTAAGTTTACCTATTATATTTTTATTTTACTTTATTAATTCGTTTAGAGTTTATTATAAATGTAGTTGTGTACAATTCTTACACAAGAATCTATATGGCCTATTGGTTTAGTGGGCAGGCTTACCTCATTGAGACCTACGTTCGATTCCTCCCCTTAGCAAAAAAATTTAGTTTGTTCAATAAAGCACTGGAAGGTATAAAGGTAATTTATTAATTATGTAAAATACAAAAAATTGTAAAATTTTCGCAGGTATAGAAGGTGTTGTGCACGCGCCGTTAAGTTGGACGGAATGAGTGAATCGTGCAACAACTACTTAAATACAAAGGGGTGTCATGCGTTTTTTAAAACACAGGGTAGTAACGCGCCTATTTCGTATAACATAGGGGGGTTTGGCGCAATTTACCCTTTTATGAACATGTGTTGCCTTTCAAACACACATCTATACTCAATACAAATTCTGAAAACCTATTTCCCAAACCACCAGACTTTCAATATTCTGATAAATCCATTCATTCACCATCTTCTATCATACCTCCAGTGAATACTACTTCAACTCAACCTACTTCAACTCAACCTACTTCAACCAAACGTACTTCAACTCAACCTATCTTTCAGCCACAAAACTCACCTATTGATTTACATTCTCCACCACCAACAAACAACCAATCATCAGAACCTACTTCACCTTCTCCAACAACTAGACTCAGAAGATCCTCTAGGATCAAAAAACCTCCATCATATCTACAAATTTATAATCACTCCTTGCCACAATCCTCAAGTTCCACTTCTACAACACAATGACACATCTGGAACATCATATCCATTAATCAATTATCTGTCTACTGCATCTCTTTCTCATGATCATGCTTGTTTTACTATTGCAATCACTAATCATGCTGAACCTAAGACATATAAACAAGTTGCCTTAAATCCTCTTTGGCAAGAAGCCATGCATAAAGAAATCTCTACTCTTGAATAGACCAATACATGGAAGCTAGTTGCTTTACCTCCTAATCATCACTGCATAGGTTGCAAATGGGTATATAAAATTAAATACAAACCAGATGGTACAATAGAGAGGTACAAAGCTAGCTGGTAGCCAAAGGCTACACACAAGGGGAAGGTATTGATTATTTTGATATTTTCTCACCTGGTGCAAAAATTACCACTGTCAGAGTTCTTTTATGCATTGTTTCAATAAAAAATTGGCATATTTATCAATTAGATGTTAATAATGCTTTCTTACATGGTAATTTAGATGAAATTGTTTATATGTCCCCTCCCCATGGATACTTAATTGCTGGTGATAACAGAGTATGTCAATTAACAAAAAGTCTATATGGCTTGAAACAAGCCTCTAGACAATGGTTTCAAAAATTGACTACTTGTTTAATTGCATATGGCTTTACATAATCTACCTCCGATAGCTCTTTTTTTGTTTATTCATCATCTGAGTACACTTTAATACTCTTGTTTATGTTGATGACATAATAGTCACAGGTGACAATTTATCTGCTATTTCTGCTATTAAACAACACCTTGACTCTTGTTTCACTATAAAAGATTTGGGAACTTTGAAATACATTCTTGGTTTGGAAATTGCACAATCTAATAAGGGTATTCATTTATGCCAGAGAAAGTATGCATTAGATATTTTAAAAGATACTGGCTATTTAGATTGCAAACCTGCCAAAACTCCTATGGATCCCAATAGAAAATTATCTGCTGACAGTTTAACATGGACTCTATTCCTGTCAATGCTTCTGAGTATAGAATATTAGTAGGTAGATTGCTTTATTTAACCATCACCAGACCGAATTTTACTCACAATATTCATTGTTTAAGTCAGTTTGTTTCATGTCCCACACAACAACATGTGACTGCTGCCAACAGGGTTCTAAGGTATGTTAAGGGCACTATTGGACAAGGTATTCTCTATCCCAGAACTTCCAATTTAATTTTAAAAGGCTATAGTGACAGTGATTGGGCTGGTTGCCCTAATACAAGGAGAAGCATAACTGGTTATGCCTTTTTCATTGGTGATTCTTTGATTTCCTAGAAATCAAATAAACAACCCACTGTCAGCAGGTCTTCTGTAGAAGCAGAATACAGAGCTTTAGCTCTCACTACTTGTGAGGCTCAATGGCTTCTATATCTGCTTAAGGATCTGAATATTACTTACACTGCTCCTCTTTCTTTACTTTCAGATAGCAACTCTGCCATATCTCTTGCCAAAAATCCTGTCCATCATGATAGAACAAAGCACATCGAGATCGACTGCTATTTAATCAGGGAGAAGCTTTCCACAGGAGTCATCTCTCTACACTTTGTTCCTTCAGAAGGCCAGCTAGTAGACATACTTACAAAGGCACTCAGCCCTCAACCTTTTCATAACTACCTCTCCAAGATGAACATTGTAAATATATATGTTCTTCTTGCGGGGGATATTAGACCATAAAATCTATTTGGGCTGCAGTATTAAATTGTAATTTTAGGCTTTAGCATTTGGGCCTGTACACATTTTATATTCAGCCCCTTAACCATTAGGGTTATTATAAATAGATAAACTAGGGTTTTCTTCATTCATTATTAATTTTTCTTTTTCTCGTTTTCTCTCTCGAGCTCACATAACCTCTCTGTAATCTCTCCTCTCTTTTGTTAATTGTTCATCAGTGATAATGAAAATTTGATGTTTTGTTCATATCTCTATTGTAATAATTATCATTGAAATAAATAATTCAATATAGACCCTTAATATTGTCTATCTGCATAACATAATTTATTTACATAACAAAACTTCATAACAAAAAAGGAAATTAAAATTTTTATTTCTTACATATATAATACATTAAAATTTTATATTGCAAAAGTTAAAAATAATATCATTTTTGTTAAGAAAATAATAATTATTAACAAAATAATAATTCTATATTTGAAACTATTATTTTTTTTAATGATAATAAAATTCTATTTTCCTGTTCTATAAAAAAAAATCAAACAAAAAAAATCCTACTAAAAACTTTTGAATAAAAAAAAGTCTTTTTAAAAAGTAAAAACTATCTCTAATGAAACAAAAATTTACTATTAAAAAAAACTCAAATAAGCAAGAAAAATTAAAATCATAAAAAACAACATTATTTAATTAAATAAATATTTTTAATATTATACAATTAAAAAAACTTATTTTTAAAAAAAATAA
>BKCP01006071.1:2265964-2378597 GCA_008636005.1 Striga asiatica | reverse complement strand
AAAACTTGAGATTAAAAGAAAGAGTAACAGTAAACAATAAACAGATAGACAGAGTTGAAGCTGCTCCAGGGCTAACAGAACATAATTATCACATACCATCTTTCCAGATGCAAAAATAAGAGCTGTTGTTTTGGGTTCTCTAATCCGCATGATCACAGCAGCAAAACGCTGCAGTTCATTTCAAAAGTAAGTAATCACTATACATTTCAAACAAACAACAGGCATAAAACTTAAAGATCGTTAATGAACTTGTAAGTGATTTATTCAGTTAAGCAGTTTAGAAAACAATAGAAGAAAAAAAAGAAAATCAAAACTAAGAAGTCAGTTTTTACATTGTAGGGGACTAGCATACCTTAGGATTGTATTCCGCATTGCGAGCTTGCAGTGCTATAGCTTTTAGATCAAGTTTGCAGTCTAAATTGACTGTTGAAACAATATTCCTGCATTGTACTCACAACCACATATTATTATATATACAAACGCACACACAAAATTAAACATCCAAGACACATGAAACTTGCTTCTAGAATATGATACAATATACATAATATATATCTATATATGTAAACAATAAACATATATGTTAAGAAAAAATTTTAATCATGTAAGAAGTAATTCATCCCAAGTTGGCAGGCTGTCTAATGGCCACTTAATCACCCAGACAATTGTTTATACTTCATAGCACATTTCAGCCCAGGTTGGCTGGGCAACTGTCTACCACCTAGGCAGCTGCTTCGGCCAATTTTTACAATATTGTTTTGAATCAACATATAACTTCTAACAGGTTCCAAAAAAAATAAAAAATAAAATGTTAAAGTTCATCAAGTTTATAAAGTCATGTTGAACGAAAAGAACAAGATCATAAATAAAAAGCTTAAGAAGCAGATAGCATGTATGTAAAAGGAATGATAATTTCTCTACTCAGTAGTTAAACATACACCCAGAGGATTCCGGTCAATTGGTTGAAACAGTGAGAAGCTAAGTTCTGAAAGCTCACTTATCTACATACCACAAACATCAAACATACAAGAAAACTTCTTGGATCGAACAATAAGGAATCATTAATTCCAACCATAAGATAAAATCTCACTTGAATTATGGGGAACAAAACATATTAGCAAAGTATACAAGACCGGTTGCTCACTTCAACAATGTAATAAACACCGAGAACAAAGCATCAAATTTAAACTTGACCTGCACCATTCACTTAGCTAAATTGGCAAATTCAATGAAATTTGTAAATACATGCTCACATGAAACAATGATGGGCTCAAGTACATTTGTTCACAAGGATCATCAATAGATATTACATTAAGCAGAATCCATATAAGCAAGTATGGTACCAAATTAATGAGGGGTACTCAACCATTGAAAGTTTGGTTGACCACTAAAGTCTAAAGACAAGCAAAGCACATAAATATTGAAAAGTTAGGACATGATCTTACTGGAGGGTTGGGACAATCCCAGAAGGATGCTTAGAGAGATCAACTGGTTGGCTCCCTTCCAACCCTTGGGGATCGGCCATTAATTCAAATCACCTGGGTATTTTAATTTGCTTTCTTTTCACCTACCTAATCTGCCTTTACACAAAGTGAACATAATACAAGTTAATACCATTGAAAGAATCGTCTAAGCGTGAGAATCTATGTTCTCCATGGGGGTTTCAGCAGAAAAAGGGAAAAATAAAAAATAAAAGGACAAATAAACAAAGATAAAAGAAGGATATTGACCCAGCAAAAAGAACAAATCTTTTCAGATTTAGAACCTTTTAAAGGATATCATACAAAATCTTGAGTAAGACATCTATAAGCCCACCCAGAACCCCAAACCCTCAACTTCGGTCCTGTGACATGGAGAAAACTGGCGAAAGAAGATCCAAAAATATAAAGAAATATAAACAGATCTTAAAGAGAATAGAAAATCGTATAAGAAACTGAGACATAAAGGTACAAAATCCAAAGCCAAAGGAGAATAGAGGACAAATTAAAAAGAGAGAACTGAGAGATCCAACCTTATTGTAGAAGTGAATTGGATGGATCTAGGGTTTTACTATAATCGTCCGAGCAAAAGAAACAAGAAAAGAGGGAAATGAACAACAGAAAAAATGAGAAATAGAACGGTAATAAGATTTGAGAAGCTCAAGCTTTTATACCAACAGGACGAATTTGGCTCGTTTGCGCTCGTCTATATATATGAAGCCGATGGAGATGAAGATATAGGAGAATGCTTATATACCTGTGGCTGTGCGTGTTTATACGAGAGGAGAGAGGGAGATGGAGAAGGGCCTTTGGGCTTTGAAGGACTGTGATAATGACTAGGCCCAGTTGCACATCTAAAGCCAAATATCGGCAGTCCAAAACCCAATAACACTTGGGCAAAATACATTTTTATTACACTTTTCTTCAAATCTCAAAAAAAAGACAAAAACATTTTAAACGTCTAGTTATATCTAAAATATATATTTTAATAAAAATATGAATTTTATTCTATATAGTCATGTTTAATTTACTTTCGTCAATCTTAAATTTATTACATTTGTTGACGATCGACCGTCAATGGTTATTAGTTACATTTTAATAATCATGCCGATTTGTGATGAGATCCACATAAACAGTAAAATTCTCCGAAATTTATATTGAGAGTATATTTATATGGGGCATGAGTTGTCATATTTTTATACGAAAAGAGCACTTTGGAGGCTTGCCCCTCTCATCTCAAAAGCTGCAGTGAGTAATTGGTTAAAATACTTTGAGGTGACTCGGTTGGTAGGCTTTGGAAAAATGAGACAACAATGAAGGTAAGTAGGTTCTTTTGGTCCAAGAGGCGACTCTTCTTCTGTTGTTTTGCTTTTTTCATTTTTTGTTCTTCGTGTTGTTAGGGTATAAGGGCTCAGTTGTGTTGTAACTGACTTAGATCCTTATTTTGTTTAGTTTGGTCTATGCCTCCTATGTGTGGTTCTCTCTTATTTTCGACTTTCAGTATTGGATTGCTTTGTATTCAAATTTTGGTTTCGCTTTTACTGAGNTCGGTCAAAAAAAAAAAAAAAATGTACATACTTTATGCATTCCTAGTTACGCTTGACACAAAATTAATTTTTTTGTACAAAATTGAAATTAATAAATAATTATTGGACAAAACGGACAAAAGTAGAAGTATCAAATAGCAACTTTAAAAAGTCACTGGATAATAAACATATTAAACAACAAAAGTTAATGAACTAAAAACTCAACATTGTTTTAGTATGAACATTAATTACACCCATCTTGATATCATAGTTTTTAAATTTATTGATATTTATTACATCCATCCAAGTGAGAATTAGAGCTAAGCTTAGCTACCCATATTTTCAAACTACGGTAGTGTTAACTTGAACGACCAAAGGGCTCCTAACCTGATAACAGCCACTAGACCACATAATAAAACCAAAATCATATCTTCCTTGAGATACTTTTAGTGGTTTTAGTGTCACATAGTAGGTTTTTTCTTGATTGAAATACAAGAATCTCAAGTGTAGGGGCCAAACCTCAACCTCAACCCCATTTGGGCTCACAATGCTAACATTGTAAGTAGTTTGCTTGGTATGTCCCACATTGCGAACGGTCCTTTTGATCGTTGTTGGACCTTTGAGGTTCGAAACGGATATCGATGGGTAATTTAAGTCCCAATCATGCTTGCGTTGGGGACCAGAACATGTTCTCGGGCATTTACTATGTGGTTTGCAGTTGACCATGGCCTGTATTTGTTTGTCGGTATACCCATTGTTGCAGAGGAAAATGAAGTAATCACGAGTAGACATGTCGTACACTAGTCCTGGATGAAATGCCCTTAATGGGTTTATGTAGCCAGCACCAATGTCAAAAGGATTCGAAGCTGCCGTTGATCCCTGTACTAATATGGCATCACCACTTACGTCCGTGTTATAAGCTGATGACAACATGAAAACGACAATAGTATTAGCATATGTGAGAAAAATGTAACGTTGCGAGTATAGAGGAACTTATTTTGGAAATAATTCCCATGCTACATTTTTCAAAAATCTTGCTTATTTATTTGGAAAAATTACTTGTAAGTATTTTTTTTCGTAAGATAGTGATTGAGATCAAGCGTATTCTATTAATCACCGGTAGTCATGATGGCAGATCTAATTGCTGCAGGCGACCAATTTGGATGCGCAGATTTGACGAGGGCAACGACACCCGACACATGGGGACAAGCCATTGATGTCCCTGAATAGAAGTTCCACTCAACGGACCTATCATCAATATATTTGAATTCTGATGGAGCAATGTTTGGAGGCCATGCTGCTAATATGTTGGTTCCTGGAGCACTAATGTCTGGCTGCACCAAATAAAAAAAAAACATGGATTAGTGAGGGGTAGTGAAAAACTTTACGAAACGTGAGAGTTAATTTTACCTTAAGAATATTAGGGGAAACCGAGCTTGGACCTCTTGAAGAATATCTGGAAACCACAGGTGCCGGCGACCGATTGAAAGCTGTTTCACTTGGTACTATTTGCACCATGGCAAAGCTTCGAATCCAATGTTGTCAATTTTAGTTACTAATAATATTATTGATCGACACTTTGTGTTTTTAAATTGTAACTATTAGAGACTGACTTGGAATGTTGAAACAATGTTTTCCCTTGGATAACGTCTATACGTACAACCGGGATTATGCTTGCCACGGCAAGTGGCCATGTCATTGCCTGGACAAATATAAGTGCTGAGGCATTGGCTTTATAGGCTGCATACTCTGCGTCATCACTTTCCAACTTTCCGTCTGTAGCGTAGCACAACAGTATCTTGCCTGAAGCATCTCTGTTTCTCCAGTTCTGTATATTACATATCCTAAGGCATACAAACATAAAGTATAAATATTTGTTCCTTTTTTTTTTTTCTATTTTGGTGTGTGCGCTCTGATCTAAGGAGGGTGAAGTTACATACCCATTGTAGAAGTAATATATAGCTCTTGCCAGGAGTCCACTTATAGTGAAATGATTGAAAATGGATTAATTACCACAAAGGAAACCCCATCTTCCATGAGAATTGTGGTGGGAAAACTCCGATCCATAGTCGAGGCACCCACACAAATGCTCCACGGGTTGACATTTGCCACAAGAGCAGGGTCGGGCCCAGAATTTCCAGCCGAAAACACCACGCTCACACCATTCTGCGTCGCGTGAAACGAGCCGATATCTATGCTGAGCGCCACAAACTCCATCAGAGGCGGCTCCTTACTTATGGATGCCGAGATGACGTGGACCCCATCGTGCACCGCATCGTCGAAAGCCGCCAGCACATCCTCCTCCGTGCACACTGGCCCATAGTCGACATTCCAGCAGGCCTTGTACACCGCCAGCCTGGCCTTGGGGGCCCCACCACGCGCGAGGCCCTGCCCGAACCCCATGAAGCTCGCGCCGTCGGATCGCGATCCTACGGCAGTGGAGGCCGTGTGGGTCCCGTGCCCAACAGAGTCGCGAGCAGACCTGTATTCTCTCGTCTTGTTGTTGATCGGCCAGAACCTCCTCTCGAAGCCTGCAAGGTAGTACCGGGCACCGATCAGCTTCCTGTTGCATACCTTTCTGGGGTCGAAATTTTGCCCGGCTACGCATTTTCCCTTGAAAGACTTTGGTATGGGCCGCGTGTCGAGCTCCTCTTTGAAACTAGCAGATTCTGGCCATACGCCTTTCATCATCGCAAAAATCCAATAACAATAACAGGCTGTGTTTGTTAAAAGGAAAAAACTCAAACCAAATTAATTCTACTTAAAATCTGACTCAACTTTAACTCAACATCACTATCATCAATATAATTAAATAATAACAACCAGTCATTTTTGCACATCATATCAACTTTAATTCACTATCCATCCACTCACATAATTTTAATTAACCATCACTTCATATCATCTCTTTCCTACTTTTACGTCAAATCAATTTTAATTATTTTATTTTAAATATTATGTTACTATGACTCAAAAAATTCACTTTGAGTTAATTCGCTCAACAAACACACCCTTACTTACTCTGGAACACCTTTCACTTCCGAGCAAAATTTTTGCATGTGTGTATAAAATGTACATATACCTGAGTCAATGACCCCAACAACTACATCTTCACCATGACTTAGCTGTATAGGAGTTCCTTTGGAGCTGTCGAGTGAGAGACCCATGAAATCCCAGCTTCTTGTAGTCTGCAACTTGAGTACACCGCTTTCGAAAACAGATATCACGCCTCGAGTATCTGCATATCCATTAGCTTCATCAATTACAATGTATCATCAGGTATATACATAATTTTTATTTTTATTTTATTTTTTTCTCGCCCTTGAGAATAACATCAGAGCCAAATTTAAAAGGAACCGTGCACAATGGGTTAAAGCTAAGGCTTTATTACTTGCTAAGACGTTTGCTTGGGTAGAATTAAGCACTGCAGCAAAACCTGAAAAGGAATGCTTGTAGCTATGGATCATAGCCTGTGTTGCTTCTTCTTCGCTACAAAATGAAGTCGAGAATAACAAAATTTCATGATTAAAAAAAAAAAAAAGGAAAAGAAAAATTCAGAGTCAATATGCCCTGTCAAGCAAGCATACATGGATCACTGACTTTCATCTGCTATAGCATGTATCTAATATACGGTCGACCTACTGAATCAATTTTCCTTTTGCGCTCGATGTGGATTTTCTGAATCTTTAATCTCATCAACTATTCACATGTATAACCATTTGCCTAATAAAAATAATTCATAAAATGGATAAATAAACAGAGTCTTTACATAAGTACATAGGCATTAAATTTTAGGAATCAAGTGATTTGGTGCACATATAGCCACATTCCCACATAGAAATATCGAACTCCCATATTTGATGTGTCATTTTTTCTGCAGTTAGTCACCAAAAAACTTAAAACTAATGTTGAGTAAGAGACGAGAACTCACCTCTCAAATACACTAGTAAGGAGTTGAACATGATACTCAGACGCAGCAAGTAAATGATCTTCAAGATTATGAGTGTGCCCCAAGTATACAATGTAAACCTACAAGAAAAAAAAAAGAAAAAGAAAAAAAAAACACTCTTTGTAAGAAGCACGAAATGATCTTACAGAGATTTTTTGTTACTTTAGGAACAAAAAGAAAGAACATTGTATACAGGGGACAAGGTAATAAACCTGACAAGAGGAAATAGTCAAAGAAACAAAACATTCAAGTAAAAATGTGAGGAATAATAAGCCCCAAAAACACGACACTGCATTCGCCATTTTTCTTGATGAGCAAAAGCATGGAATCTTTACATTCACTTATATAGGGATCAAATGTTATTAAATCTCTCTCTCTCTCTCTCTCTCTCTCTCTCTCTTAAATCTTTGTCCTACTCCTAGCTGCAGATATATTTCTATCTTGATTTGATTCTATTGAAAAGGAGGATAAAGGAAACGATAATAGGCTATAAAACTAATAATGAATTTAACTATTACAATCCCACATGTAAAAGATCATAAGATTGTACCATATCATCTCCATTGTCCTTTTCCTTAGAAGAAAAACTTTCAATTTTAGGTTGTCAATATCTCACTGATAGTGTAGCTTTTCATGCTCAACGCAAATTTTCAACTCCAGAAACAAAAAAATATCATAACTTGTGTCTATTTGAGATGCCGAGCGAGACGCATAAAGCTTTGCGTCAGTACCTTCTTTTCTTTTTAAATTTTTTAAAAAGTCACCTTTTTGTTCTTTTTTATATAATTCATCCGAAGTTAATTTGTGAGTTGTAAGGGAATATTAAAAGTGTAGAATTATATATTTTTTTGGATTATTTATATTATTATGCATATATTTGCATTTTAATTTTCTATCTTCAACAAGCTTTTCAGATTAATTAAATGTTAGTATCTATTTAATCCATTATAAGAGAAATAATCTATTTAGACGTTTGTGTCTATTTAAATTATTCGAATTTTGAATAATCATTATCTATGTATATATAATTACTAGCTAATAACATTTAATAAAACTTATTTAATTTTACCTATGTGGCAATTTAACAATTTTCCCTCCAAAAACCGTTACATTTTTATGTATTTAATCTTTCATTTAATCATTAAATAATTAATACTCATCACTTCAAAATTACAAAAATTATTTTAAACTTTTGATTAATGACAGTTAACCATATAATGTGTTGACCGTATAATGTGATTAGATGTTATTATTGTTGTTACATTTAATTTTTTTTAAATAAAAAATATATTTAAAATTCCTAAATAAATAATAAATAATTCACAAATAGAAGACGTACCAAAATATACATTACATCCAATCAGATAAACGCAATTTAAAAAAAAATATTACAACTTTTTTAATTGTAAATTTGGTCTGCAAAAAAGTGAAAGAAAAATAATTAATCATTATATGCATACAGACTCACAATAATTTATTTATATCTGTGCAAATGCACAGGTCGAATACTAGTCTACTTGAAATTCACCCATTTATTTTATTTAGCAAATCGTCGCTAGCCATTTTCGTATTCAATTCTATAGCCCTTTTAAGTTATTTCGTTCGGCCAAATCAAACTTATTTTTTTGGACTCAATTGCAATAGAGTCTCGGCCCAAGAGTTAACATATTTCCAGCCTAAACATTTAAACAGCCGCCCAATTGTCGTAATAAATTTCCACACTTGCTAAATTATTTTGTTTTGATTAGTAGATTACCAATATATTCACCACCCAAAAAAATCTCTATGAGAATGGATCATATGAGAATGATTCTTAATGCGAGAAATAAGAATGGATCTCCACCATGGGATCAATCATATTAATGGTTAAGATCAAGTCAAATCTGATTATGTGGCAGTCAATCATTACTGGCATTTTCGTAAATAATTGTTGTTAGCATGGTCAAATCTAAGTATTGACCACTAACCAATGATAAATGTGACATTACACAAATGTGGGCCCCACCACTATCTCCATTACCTTATCTCTCTTCCTCACACATTAACACAAACTCACACGGTCACACCTGCACACACACACTGTCACACACACATAACACGCACACACGCATACACACACACTCCGGCAGGCTCTCGCCGCCGACCATCACAGCCCCGCCGCCCGGCCTTTTAAGCGCCACCGCCCGACCACAACCATGACGCCGCCCGGACATCAAATCGCCGCCGCCGGACTGGCCTTCCAAACAATCGTCGCCTGGCCGTCCAAGCTCCACCGCCCGTCCATCAATGTCACCGACAACGTCCAGCACTGGAGAACTCAGCTCCACCGTTGACCACCCTTGAAGCGGCCAACGGGAGCTCCGCCGTCGATCATGGAGTTTGGCGCTGCCGCACAGCAAACACTCGCCTCCCGCCGCTGCCATTGGGTAACCGGCCGCCACCGACTTCCGCAGTCAGCTCATAAGTCGCCGCCGTCTTCATCTGCCGAAAATTCAGTCGCGTTGCTCCTCCGTGTAGTCGCCGGAAATCGCCCTCGGAGACGAACCAGACAATCTCTTCTACATCATCGTCGAACTGCTTGAACGGAATACCTGCTCGTGTTGGAGGAGGAGGTCACTGGCCAGAGACGACGAAGACACCGAAGTCGCCGGAGATACAAATTCAGGACAAGGTCAGCCCATCAAAATTGAAAGTGAAAAATTATGAAATTGACAACCGGAGAGGGGTTAGTAGGGAAAACAACGGCCGAGAGGTTCACCGGCGGCTCAGACGCAACTACCGACGACCAGAGATCCATCAACTAGTTTAGACGAGCGTGAGTTTTGATGGAGAAGAGTCTGTTGCGTGTTGGAGTTTTAATTGATTGTGGGGCTCTCAAATGAAAATTAGATAATCCTTAGGGTCTATTTTGCAATTTATAAACTTTTAATGTATGTGTATTTTATTACTTGAATGTAATTTATAATTTAATGAAATTAATTTTTAAATAATAATTACACATTAGATGCACAATATTTTGTGTAGGTGCGCACTTTAAAAAATAATGTCATATGTGTACAAAATTATTATACAAAAATTGATAAATATGTAATTTGTTTTATAAGTGAATTGCGCAATATTATGTATAAATACGCACTTTAAATGTAAAAACAATTAATCAAAATAAAATTTAAAATCTTGAATTTAAAATTTCAAAATAATTGGTTTAATCAAAATGAAATTTAAAATTTCAAAATAATTGGTTTAATTTATCGGTTACCATGAATAATCAAAATAATCGACATAAGTTACATTATTTATTATAAAAAAACGTGAATAATCAAAATAATCGACATAAATTACATTATTTAATATTTTTTACTTAATATTTTATTTTATTTCTTGATTAAACATATTAGTATAGATGTAAACGAAATATACTGTGCAATGTAATAATTATTAAGGTGTAATTCGTCCAACAATATGGTGCACGGTGTCAATATGTATTGTGCATACAGAACCAAGCGAACTTTGGTCCTAATCAAATTGATGATAAACATAATTAATTGGTTTATTCGTTTTGATTAACCGAATTATTGTAAATTATCGAAATAATTTGTTATTTATGTTAAAATTATACTTAACATGTTAATAATTTTATTTATTATTTTTATATTTTTTTTTGGTTGGAAAAGAAAAACAAAATTTGAGTTCAGTTGGTTCCATTCGCTATTCGGGCGATCTTATAGTTGTGATAAGGTGCAGGTTGTTATTTTATAAAGTGCAACATGTTGATGTATAAAGAGCAACATGTTAATGTATAAAGTGCAACACTGCTGTAATTTCGGTATGTTACCATGCTATGTGTTTTATGTAGACAAATGATGTAATAGATGCTAAAATATTATGTAAATCTATTTTTTAGATTTATGTTGTGTGGTATTTTGTAAACATAATTAATTGGTTTATTCTCTATGGTTAACCGAATTATTATAAATTATCGATATAATTTGTTATTTATTTTAAAATTATATTTAACATGGTAATAATTTTATTTATTATTTTTATGTTATTTTTGGTTGGAAAAGAAAAACAAAAATTGAGTTCGGTTGGTTCTATTCGCTATTCGGGCGATCTTATAGTCGTGATAAAGTGCAGTGTGATATTTTTATAAAGTGCAACATGTTGATGTATATAGTGCAACATATTGATGTATAAAGTGCAAAATGTTGATGTATAAAGTGCACTACTGTAATTTCAGTATGTTATCATGCTTTGTGTTTTATGTGGACAAATGATGTGATAGATGTTAGAATATTATGTAGATCCATTTTTTAGATTTATGTTGTGTGTTATTTTGGTGCGAACTATTAACGCTAATTGTGGACTATGATGATAAAATATAGATTGTTGTTTTATAAAGTGCAATATGTTGTTTTATAAAGTGCAATGCGTTATTCTATAAAGTGCAATAATTTATACGAACTTGGATAAATTATGTGTATTCAAAAAATAGTTTTAATAGATAAAATTGTACCTCGAATTAACCTAAATACATAAAATTGTACATCGAATTAACCTAAATGAATTACTTTTATTATTCGAAGGATTAACTGAACCAACTTAAATAATATAAATGATTTACCATTTATAAATTGATATCATATCGTATTAGCCAAAATCTTAAAATTTTTGAAAATATATATTTTTTTACGGTAATGTTCACGTACATTCGTTCTGACACTGTAGTGCAATATGACGATCAATAACGTGTATTTCGTTTAATAACACCGTGCATTCGATCGCATATATATATATATATATATATATATATATGCAAATACAAAATAAAACTGAATCAATTTCTGAATATATATCTAAATAATCAAAATATTTATTATTTATATTGTAAAAATTAAATTATTATTACTTCAAAAATCTTATTTATTATATTGTTTTATTCATTTATATATTGTTTTATTCATATAGGGCTTGGCGTATATAAGAACCTTCTTTCAAAATAATGATAATTTGTATATACTAAAAGTTAAAACTTTTCTAAATTACAAATTAGGCACATGGGTTAAATTGAATACAAACAACTTTTATCAAATTTGCAACTAAGTCCCTGAATAATATCAAATTCTCAAAATTAAAACCCCACAAATCCCCCTACCCTTTTCTCTCCCGCCGCTCAGCCACCTCACCAAACTTTTCAGACGACGGCGCCGTCGCATTAGACCCAGCCGATATGGCCGGTTCACCTCTCCTCGCGCCGGACGTCGCCCCCCCCCCCCNCCCCCCCCCCCCCTTCCGCAGTCGGCGACCGATGACGTTGGGAACGCCGCCGCCGCGACGTCGGACAACGGATAGTTCTCTGTTGGTCAGTGGACAATGACTGGTGGCGGATTTCATGGCAGTGGTCGAGCTTCCATTCTCCGACGTTCTTGCCGTCGCCGATGGCGGCGATCTGCAGATGTTCGGAGGTTGGTGGAGGTCGCCGGCGGATGTTTGAAGGCCGCGACCGGCGGTGTGCAATCTGTGCGTGTGTGTGTGTGAGAGCCGGCGGGAGTCTGAAGGGGCGTGACCGGCGATCTGGAATCTATGCGCGTGTGTGTGAGAGTAGTGTGTGTGCGTGTGTTTTATTTGTGTGTGCGTGTGTGCTGAACGTGTGTGTCGTGTGTTATAGGTGTGTGTGCGTGTGTTGTGTGTGTATTAGGTATATGGGGTTGATGTGGCATGTGGATGATGATGTGTAATATAATGACTAAAATACCCTTAATGAAGGTATAGATTTGACTTTTTTATTAGTCATTAGATCATCCGATCCAATGGCTAAAATTTATTCTCATTTTCTCGCATTAAGCACCATTCTCATGTGAGCGCGACCCTATATATATATATATATGGTCATCCTTAAATTACCTACCCAATTTAAAACTCTCCAAATCACTTTTTTTTTCCTTCTTCTTATCACACGTTTGGTGACAAATTTCAAATTGAGAGTTTAAATTTTTAGTATCACCTCATTAGAGAGCTTAATTGATGTATATTGATTTTTGGATCATTATTCTTATTATTTTCCTTCTCTTAAACCCAGTTTCAATTCCCTATATATCAAACTAGTGCGGTATCAGTGTGATGTACGGGCTAATTTTATTAAGGTAAGCATTTAGATTTGGATGATTGGAAGAACTTAAAACGCATGTATTTGAATAAAACAAAATGTAACTTATATATTATTAAACATACATAACATTATTTGTTTGGTCTTTTGGTACATCGTCTATCGCCACAATATTATACTAGGATTCTAGATCGACTTAAATAAATCAATTAAATTATTTAGCAAGATATATATGGTATTTTGTAAGTGTATGCAATCAACTTCAAATTTGTATTCTAAACGATTAAACAAAACCCAAATTTTTAGGATGTTCTAATCCGATTTCATTTTGAATTTCAATCTAATATTATCTGACTCTGTTTTATGTTTAAAAAAAATCCGAACTAAAGAAAGTAGTAGCCAAACTATTAGGGATTTTTAATTTAATTTTCAATTTGAAATTGGGCCCAATTTCTATGCAATCCGATTTTTTTTAATAAACATGATCTGTTGTAATTAGGTAAAGATATATGTTATAGTATTTTTCCTAATTCAAAAATTCCGATTTTATGGTAAACAAATTTTTTTTAATAAAAAATGAGAGAATTTTGACTTTTACAAAATTGTCATTCCGAATTTTACCTAAATTAACCCGATTACTATGCAATCCGATTTTTTTAATAAACAGTTGTTCAGTTGTAATTAGTAAAAGATATATGTGATAGTATTTTGCCTAATTTAAAATTACCGATTTTATAGTAATCAGTTTTTTTAAATAAAAAATGAAAAAGAATTTTGACTTTTGCAAAATTGTAAGCATCAGTCGAAATTTACCTAAATTAAATCCACAAAACCCATGAATTTAGGGTGCATATATAGCTGATCGATTTTTTGGGAATAATTTAAAAAATAATTCAAAAATTGTCAAAAATAGAATGCAATAAAATGTTGGTTAATTTTTCTTGTTACTATTTTTGGTAAGTAGGTTGGCTCTTTATATATAGATAGATATAGATATAAATAGATTAATCAGGGCATGATTCAAAAGTAATTCAAATGGAATCAGTTAGACCTTTGCAAACTAATTCCTAATTTTCAGGGATTGGACAGAGGATATTAATGCAAATCATGTTGGGTCCTATTAGGAATGTCGGCTATGTGCACATTCAAATCTATTAAAAAATAAATCCTAACGCAGTGGAATCTATAGTTAGGATTAGGACTTACGGTTTAAAATTTTTGCCGACTCTGAGACGTTCCTAAGTTCCTCTGTAGGAGATTGTCTGAACCGTAGGGTCCGTTGGGCTACCCGACTTGGCCTCATTAATGTATCTATGGTTGCTCATTGGGCTCGTCGGGTTGTCTCGCACGTTCGGTAGGTTAGTCGAACCGCTCGGGAACCGCCTTGGGCACAAACCGGGGCTTCTAGACCAAGTTGAACTGGTTTGGTACGAGCTGGGCCGGATCTGCTCGAGCTGGCTTCGCTGGACCGCATTTGGGCAGTTCAATGTGCGTTGGACTGATCGCTGGGTCGCCAGGAGCCATTGGGCCGCGCTGGCGTCGAGGATGGGCCGCTCACAATGGGCATGTTGGGTTTTATTAGGAACGACAACAACATGCACGTTTGAATTTGGCAAAATAAACCCTAAAGCACCGAAATCTATAGTTAGGGTTAGGACATTACCGTTTAAAAATTTTGCCGACTCTGAGACGTTTCTGATTTCTTTGATGGAGATCGTCTGATTACCAGAATCCGATGGGCTGATGGATCTGGCCTTTCTTGATTCTGATCGAGTCGTGGAATCACGAACAGATTACCGGATCGGGATCGTCGGGCTCGGGCCGGTCGAATCGGGTTCGATTCGTCGGGTTAACTCGGTCGGACCCGAGATGACTCAGCCGAACTCAGTTGGGCTCGACGTCTCGGTCTGGCCTGGCGCTGGTCGCGAACGCGCGTCAGGTGGTTGGGACGCGTGGACAAGTGGACGGACGCGGGCAGGCTCTGGATCCTCGGGCGCGTGCGGTGCGGGTCTCCTATGTCGACGCAGACTGGTCCTCGGGCGTGTGGAACCATGCGGGCGTGCTCCGTACGTATCCTATGCGTGCGCGGACTGAGGCGCACGTGCTTCTCGCGCTGGGAGCGAGGCGCGACGAACACGGGCGGTGGCGATGCACGAGCAGGCATTCGGGGCTGGTGTCTCGCGCGGGNGGGATTGCGTGCCACGACTGGCTGCCTCACGGTTGCGTGCGGCTGGGCACTGGCGGGGTTCCGGCGGCGACGACGATTTTCCGGCGGCTATCGGCGGCGTTGGACGGCGGCGTTCGACGGTGGTAGGTGGACGGAAAAATTAGATCTTCAAGGTTTGAATAAATTGCACCTTAAGATCTTCTGATGTATTACCTTAACACCTAGTTCGACTAATCTTGGTCGTGCGATTAATCGAATCTCTCGAACTCCCGAATATATTATGAAACTCGATTTTTCTCTCTTAAAAGACCTAAAAATCGATTCTCACATGTATGTGGGGAAAAAGGTTGGGACATTGTATATTTATAGGCTACATTAGGGGCCTTAAGGAGGTGCTAAATATGGGCTTACCCTATTAGGCTTAGGAATCCTAATCATGCGAGAAATTCTATGGCGCCCATGCGGGCGCCATAAGCCATGCCACAATCTGATGTGGCATATGAGGCGGCTTTTATTAATTATAATTATCTTTTCCTATATAGCACAAATTAAACAAGATTTCTACATCAATAATAATTAAGGTGCAAGAAAACTTCTACAGATCCAATACGGCGGCAATCTGCAACCACTCCAATATCTTGATCTACTCCGCCAATACCGACTACGAGAGAAAGGTATTTGCAAAGCTTCCTCCTCATTGTGCATAGATACAAAGATTTAAACGGCTGATATTTGATAGAAGCCTAGCACATGGGTTTTTGATACACTTTGATAAGAAATATCTTCATCTTCTACCTCTATACACAAAATTATTTAATAAGAAATACCTTGATCATCTATCTCTGTACACAAAAATATAAAAATTAGAGGGATAAGAAAAAACCTTCTTCTTTTTCAAGAAGTATCTTGAGCGGACATGAGTCTTATGGTTAATGGACATATGATGGTTACAAAAAGGATATGTTATTTCGGAATGTGTTTATCTGAATTATGCTACCTTCAAATTTAATACTTGATTTTTTTTATCAAAAATCCTGTTAGATTAAAACGAGTTTATTTTGATTTAATCATAGTTTTATATTATTATTATTACTTTTTTTTTCTTGCACTCAGCTTGTCTAATATTGTTACATTTATTAAAACAAAATCATATTATTACAAACAAAAAAAACTTATGATCTGTTCCAAACAGAAACCCATGTTTCTATATGCTCTTCCTTATTGTGGTATATAACTTCAACAAAAATTCTATGGAGCAATCGAATGGTTTTTATATGAAGCCGTCCACCACTTAATGTATTGACACCTATCTAAATTGTATTTATTGCAGGACACGTGTCAATACACTATTGGTGAATAAGTATGGATTGCTCCATAAGTCGAGCCATTCGATGACTCCACAGCAAAACTGATAACTTCAATTATAAATCTTGTTTTTCCAGTTCGTTTTTTCCCATTTTTTTTCACATATTCATATCCCAATTTGTTCTGTGTCTCTAGGCATTTGCAGTTGATTGGAGTCTAGATGGTGAGAAAGTAGCATCTGGAGGCTAGAATAATGTTTTGAAGTTATGTATGGGATAAGGTAACCTTGGTCACTTGAATGGCTATGTGCACAGCTTACGTTTATATTAATGATGTGAAGTGAGATGGAAATATGCCGTGTAATATGAAGTACTGTGTCTGCAAACTTTGTTTTGTTATATTTTTATTATCATTACTAGTGGTGGAGAATTGAAATAATCAAAAGTATTATTGGGTTTCTTCAGCTATACATTGATCCTAAGATTAGTCGGATTCATTTAATGCATTTGACACCTGCACAGGTTACTAATACTACAAAATCCCAAGAGATACGAATGTGTAATACACAAAACTTCATTTCCACTGGCCACAGAACACCCATCACAACCATGATAATCCAACAGTCACACCTCAAAACTCATTCAAATGTCAGAAGGATTATGAACAATTACAGAACTCATTGACGAAAATGGGCAACAAATACAGACTTCATTTCCCCCAAACCATAAGAAAAAACTCACATACAATTCTTCAAAGAATTTTCAGCGATGGTCGTCACGCCCCCACGCGCAACTCACGACTAATATAATCCCACCAAAAACCCCCGCCTTTATCAAGGAGCTTATAATGTCCCACGACCTCAAAGCCCATTTAGCCGAATTAAAGGTTATATTAATGCTCGACGCCATACCCACCATATGTCCATTAATGACATTTTCTTTTGAAAATATCTCATACGTGTTGCTGTTGTTGGACAGGTAACGTCGGCCCATATCCTCTGACGTCTTGCATATTATACATCACTTTCGAACTTTACATATTAACGTTGCTAGCAATTTCCACAGCCACAGGGACTTGTTCGTTGATTTGGTTGTCTTTCGAAGGGAGTTGTCAAGGCAGGGGAATATCCCTTATTTCTTTGGCCTGTTTTGGTACAAAAAATAAATCTATCAGGGGTTGAGATCCCCTCCAGCGACAAGCCTCGCCCCTGAATTTCCTCTTCTTGCAATTAGACCGTTTGCCCCCGACTTTTGCGGTGAACTCGGTGCTAGTCGTCCTGATTCTTTCGTTTCTTGGCACGAGTAGAATATGGATTTAGATCATAGTGGATGTAACCTGACCCGTGGATGTGGTACAAGCCTCTGAGTAGGGACCGTGTGTGCACCTTCACCTCGATTTCTGACAGCCCTCGGCCGCCAAAATGAGTAACAGGAGATACACGTTGCAATAATATGAGGGGACGACACTTTTCCAGGCGAGGTAGACCAGAACGGTTGCGCTTGTCGATGGACGTGTAGTGTCCATGGCAGTGGGTGAGGTCGAAGCTGGATTTGGGGAAACCAGTTATGAGTAACGGCACCTTAATTATTATTGATGTGGAAATCTTGTTTAATGTGTGCCACATAGGAAAAGATAATTATAATTAATAAAAGCTACCTCGTATGCCACATCAGATTGTGGCATGACTTATGGCGTCCGTATGGACGTCATAGAATTTCTGCATATTTTACCCTTTAAAAGAAATACCACGCAAGAAACTAAAATAAACCAAAGTGATAAAAAAGTTGCTTGGATATAATTTTTTTTGTATTTGATTGGATTTCTTGATTTGGTTTGTTAATTTTGAAAAAAAATGTATGGTTAGTTGTTACTGAGTATATTAAAATAATATTTAAAATAAAATAATTAAAGTTGATTTGATGTAAAAGTAAGAGAGAGATGATTTGAAGTGATGGTTAATTAAAATTATGTGAGTGGATGAATAGTGAATTAAAGTTGATCTGATGTGTAAGAATGATTGGTTGATATTATTTAATTATATTGATAATATTGATTATAGTGAGGTTGAGTTCAAGTTGAGTTAAAAAAGTAGTTGAGTTAGAGATATTTGGATTTTTTTCAGTTAGATTTGTATCCAAGCATCCTCGACGGACGGATTCTGCCGCTGCAGGAGTTAATCAATGACTTCGATTTGTCGTAAAGGGCTCGCCGAATTTTCTACCTGTTCGATTTTTGGAAAAGGAAAGGCGGGGTTTCTGCTTCTTCCGTTCATGAATTTTCCAGTCGGTTTCGGATTTATCCAATCGGAGCCGCTCGCCGGATGAGCACGTTGGCCGATACCGGGATTTCAGATCCCACAGAACAAAAGATTGCATCTTTAGCATCTCCTTGGTTGATGCTACCCCCCGTCTTCGAAGGCGGCCCCAACTCCGCCCCAACCATGTGTCACAAGTTCTACAGCCTCACGGAAGATAGAGTCCTGTCTACGGGCGCGAAAAAGGATTTCATGGGAGAAATCATGGAAATTGTGGGCTCCTCTCACGGCTGGCTTTCCTTCCTCAACCCCAACACCCGAGAAATGTTCCTCCACAACCCCATCTCCAGCAGCTACCTAAAGCTTCCCCAATTCACAACCTGCCAGCTGTCTCCCCTAACAGCCCAATGCATGTGTGTAAGGTATTCTATCATGCCCCCCGGACGATGATGATGAACAAAATTGCCGTGCCATCATGACTTACAATTGCCCATTTGCCATGGCCTACTCCTGCCCTAAGTCCAGCAACGAGTGGACCTGTATTGTGGATACCAATGTCGATTTACGGTACAAGAATTGTGTACAACAACAACAACATAACCTTTTAGTCCCAAGCAAGTTGGGGTAGGCTAGAGATGAAACCCAAGAGAACCAATGGTAAGAGAAACACAAAAAAGGCTCAAAATGAAAGGAAGAGATTGGAGCAAAAGAGAAAGAAGCAAAAGTCACGGTTCTGGCACGTTGATTGCTAGCCTCCAAGCGCTCCTATCCACCGCTAAATCCTTGGAGATATTTCAATCTCTAAGGTCTCTCTTAACCGAATCTTCCCAAGTGAGTTGAGACCGACCACTACCTCTCTTTACATCATCGACCCGCTGTAGAACTCCCCTACGCACCGGTGCATCAGGAGGCCTCCGTTGGACATGTTCGAACCACCTCAGCCGATGTTGAACCAATTTCTCCTCAATTGGAGCCATCCCGACCCTATCTCGAATATCCTCATTCCGGATTCTATCTCTTCTTGTGTGCCCGCAGAACCAACGCAACATATGCATCTCTGTTACACTTAGTTGTTGGACATGTTCCTTTTTGTAGGCCAACATTCAGCACCGTATAGCATCGCCGGGCGAATCGCCGTCCTATAGAACTTACCTTTTAGCCTTTGTGGCACCTTTTTATCACAGAGAATGCCCGAAGCTTGACGCTATTTCAACCAACCGACTGCAAATCTATGCCTAACATCAACATCAATGCCGCCATCCTTTTATAGCATCGATCCTAAATACCGGAAAGTCTCCATCTTGGCCACCACTTGCCCGTCAAGGCTAACGTCACCATCATCATGTGTAGCCATGCTGAAAGCACACGTCATGTACTCGGTCTTCGTCCTACTAAGAATTGTGTATATTCCGAAAAACACCAACTCTTGTTTGCCCTCATCTGGTCTTATGAGTTACTGTCTTAGGACCTTGGGGACCCTCTGTCCCCGAGTCTCGTTGACTGCCGGAAAATGGATTTTCCAAAGACCGAAGAGGAATATAATTCTTTAAACAAGTGGGAATTTCGTTACACAAAACACAACAAATTATAGAAATACGATAGCAAACCGAATATAAATAGAAATACGATGGCAACGGCAGCGTTGCAATGTAGTTATTTTTATGGAGTTCATCCAAAAGAATTATTCTCCGAGCCGTATATCAAAGAAGGCTAGTCGAATTGTTTCGTTCTTCTATTCTAACTCACAAAGAGAAAATAGAGTCATAAACACTCTAATTCATATTAATTTGGAGCTTGTTTTAACAACTACTGATCCAAAGAAATTTAAACACTTGAATCTTCAATTTTTCAGACAAAAAATATATATTGATAAAGAGGCTAAAAAGTTGGAGATAATCGTTTTTAGTTCCAAACGCAAATACCAAACAATTGATTATTTGGTTAAGAGGTTTGACTACCGTACTCGTCTTGAGCTTTCTCTTCAATAACTCTTCGTCACAAGAGAATAAACATAAACAGAAAATTTTCGAAAGAAATAACACTTAGACAATACAACTACGAACAAATCTACCCTATACGAGCCCGAATAAGTCCTCACCTTTCGGTTCTAAGAGTTATTTAAATAAAAAAAATTGTGATCAATCGACTAACCCTCGGAATCAAGCAACTCGCATAACATGAACAATTTAAAAATATGATAATCATAAGAACTCAACAGAAAATTCATTCAAACGTAATATTTTTGTTGGAACAATAATAGTATTGTAATATCCATTAGATTTGTTATTGGAATTCTATTAGAATATGTTTCCGTTGGAATTTCATCATTTTCTTTATTGTAGTGTACTTTATAAAATCTTATATTTTATAATATGGATTACATTTTCTTTTAAAGTTATTAGCATGGAATTTTCGCACACTGGTTTAGTAGATTGGACAAAGCCTAATGCCATGGAGGGCTATATATATATATATATATAGGGGGCGGATCAAATGGAACCAGCTCTTAAAATGCGTCCAGCTCTTAAAATGCGAACAGCTTTTAGCAACTATAGACAACTAACCTAGCAACTACAGAGAACTAACCTAGCAACTACAAAGAACTAACCTAGCACTACTAACCTAACAACTACAGAGAACTAACATAGCAACTACTAACTTAGCAACTACAGAGAACTAACTTAGCAACTACAGAGAACTACCTAGCAACTACAGAGAACTAACCTATCAACTACAGACAACTAACCTAGCAACTTCATAGAACTAACCTAGCAACTACATAGAACTAACCTAGCAACTACTAACCTAGCAACTACAGACAACTAACCTAACAACTACAGAGAACTAGCCCAACAACTACATAGAATTAATCTAGTTGGAAGGTTAGTTGTCAACGGTCAACACCGAAAGTCAACGGTCAACGCCGGAAGTCAACGATCAATGCCGGAGTCAACGGGTCAAAATAATATTTAAATAATTAAAATAATAAAAAGAAAAGAGTAAATCTTGGCCACACATGATGTACCAAATCTTGTGGTTAAAAATGAATCTCACGTCCTCACTTTAAATAGGTGAATGCATTGAAATCAATCCCTATATATATATATATATATATATATTGTATGTAAGGATCAAATGGGGTAGGAAGAAGGAATGATAACGTGGATGGCAATTTTGGACAGGCGTAAAGAATGTAGAAAAGTGGGGGAAAATCACTATATCAATGCGCACGCCAAACAAAATGGAAGGAAGAAAAAGATGGAAAAGGATTGGTTGATTGATACTGGTGGTTATTGAAATGGCTGGCGCACTACCATATCCAACAGCTATACTAATTACTGAGTGTTTGAAATACTTTTTTTTTCTTCTTTTTTTGGGTTAAAAAAGAAAAGGTGAATTCTGCCTAGACAACAACCATCACCAAAGCTCTCTCTCTAAAACAGTAAAACCCTTTTCACATTCAGGAAGTTTTCTCCTTTTTTCCTTTTCCTTAGTTTGATGAATGGTGAGCAAGTTGCCGTTGTGCTGTTTCATTTTGTTTCGATAGTTTTACAATGGGAAATTGCTGTTGCGGATGGGAAAAGCCAGGTGATGAATGATTATGACTTTCTTCTGAACATTCCAATCATATGCATATGCTCGATTCCCTCTGTTATCGAGTTTGATAAACAATCCAAGTTTGTCAATAATTATTAATTTATTTATTAATTATTCATTTCATGTAGAATCTCCAAAAGCCCAAAGCAGTCCATCAGTGAAAGCCAAGAAGGAGAACAAGAAACTACCCTCAAATCCTGAAGAAGTCGAAGACCTTCGTCGGTGTATGTCAGCAAACCCGTTAACGGTTTTCGCGTTCGAAGAGCTAAAAACAATCACAGGAAATTTCAGACAAGATTATGTGTTGGGTGGAGGTGGATTTGGAAATGTGTACAAAGGATACATTTCTGAAGATTTACCTGTTGCTGTTAAGGTTCATGATGTAGATAACAGCTATCAAGGTCACAGGGAATGGCTGGTAAAATTTTCGGAACCAAAAAATTAATATGTTAAAAAAAAATTGCATGAGTCAATAACCATCTGTTTTTATTTTAATACTTTAATTTTAGGCAGAGGTAATATTTCTAGGGCAGCTTTCGCATCCGAATCTGGTGAAGCTGATTGGATATTGTTGTGAAGACGAACATCGAGTTCTGATATACGAGTACATGCCTCGTGGTAGTGTTGAAAACAATCTATTTTCTAGTAAGTAATATATGTAGTCAGCTTTTTTTTTNNNTTCTTTTCCAATTTCTTACTATTCTCAAATTTGCAAGATCCAATTTTGATTGGATACATGTAAAATGGTCTATTGTTTCTTCAACTGTTAGCCTTAAATTGCATCCATAAAGATCCTCATGAGTTCATTAGAGTTACTTAGATGTGTAAAAACTATTGCGTGCAGGGGTTTTGCTTCCACTTACTTGGTCGACTCGAATGAAGATAGCATTTGGTGCTGCAAAAGGACTTGCTTTTCTGCACGAAGCCCAGAAACCCGTCATTTATCGTGATTTCAAGACCTCCAACATATTATTGGACCAGGTTTGTTCGCGATCATCTCTCTAAAACTAATTCAGTTAAGTAAGTTCTGTAACAGTAAGAAAAAGAAAGATTTTTTTTTTTTTGCTACACAGGACTACAATGCGAAATTGTCGGATTTTGGCTTAGCTAAAGATGGACCGGAGGGCGACAAATCCCATGTTTCTACTCGAATTATGGGAACATATGGCTATGCGGCTCCGGAATACATAATGACAGGTATTTATTTTCGCCATCACTAATTACTCCCAAAATATAATAATATATAATAGTAGACCATAGGCCTATATATATAACTAAATTAAATTTGTGTTTTTGCATTCTTGTAACATTTTTGCTTCCAATCTCGATTTTGATAGGCCACCTAACGCCTAGGAGTGATGTGTATAGCTTTGGAGTGGTACTTGTGGAGCTTTTAACGGGCAGAAAGTCGTTGGACAGAACACGGCCAGTTCGCGAACAGAATCTTACGGATTGGGCAGTCCCCTTACTAAGAGAAAAGAAGAAAATGTTCAACATAGTTGATCCGAGACTCGGAGGTGATTATCCGAGCAAGGGTTTCCAGAAAGCTGCCATGCTGGCTTATCACTGCTTAAATCGTAACCCAAAGGCAAGGCCTCTGATGAGGGACATTGTAGATTCCCTTGAGCCTCTTCAGGTTCCTTTCGATGTTCCAACCGATAAGCCGGCTTTGATTCTTTGTAGCGAGGACTTTAAATCAGGATCCGTAAGCGAAAATACAAAGTATTAATTATGTTTCTTCATTTTGAGCATGTTTTGTTAATGACCAATCACACATTGAGGCAGTAAGGTAGCATATAGTATAAGTTTTGGAGAGTCCTAATCGAGCATGTAAAAGAGTATAATTCAACATTTTGTAATGATATATATTGGCACGGTTGGGACAATGTCCAACTGGAATCTGGGCTGGGCGCGAATGACTTGGCAATTCCTTTCCTTGGGGATGCTGACAGCATTGTTTCGGGCCACTTTCGGCCATCTTCCGGCTGTTGGAACGTACGCTCGTCTGAATGGCCGTACAGTTTATTGACCAAGTATTTTTAGTTTTTTTATTTTTTTTACTTTTTGGTCGATTAGTTTCATTTCTTATATATTTCGTACAGTTTATTGATCAAGTATTTTTAGTTTTTTTATTTTTAGTTTATTGATCAAGTATTTTTAGTTTTTTTATTTTTTACTTTTTGGTCGATTTGGTTCACTAGTATGGTCCCTTGCAGTGCACGGTTAAGAGATACTCATTAATATTTATAAATTAAAAATTCTTATTATATAATATTTATAAATTAAAAATATGGATCAATATGTAATACAATTTACCTATATTAATTTATTGAAAATATTATATAAAGTTTAATTGTGCAAAATTACATAAAAATGTCTATTTAAAATTAGTACACAACCCGTGTGGTGCACATAACTGATAATAAATTACATTATATTCGTTTAAAAATAAGTATCATTTCAAAAATTTTTATTCAGAAAATCGATTTGACTATATGTGATTCCATAAAATAGTTATTTTGGTAAAAGGTTATCATATATTTAACAACCTATGTGAATAATAAGTATAAATATAAAATATATATTGTTTCATTGCTTGAAATAATTTGTTATTGTATTAACTATTCAAATAAAAAAATTAAGTAGTTGAGTAATTTATTAAACTACAAATAATTGACTATTTCGTTTACGTCCAAGTTAATATTCACCCATAAGTTATAAATAATTATTTTTTATTTACAAATTTAAATAAAAATCTTTTTATTTTTTTTTCAATATATTAAATACCAAATTTAAACCATGCAACTAATAAAGGTAATAACTTTAAGTTTTGTCAATATATTATATTTCAAATTTAAATCATGCAACTAATAAAGGTAATAGCCGTAATATTTGACCAAAATGATTTTGTACATTAACTTAGGCGGGATTTTTCAAATTTCGGGAAAAAATATTACTCAATATAGTAAATACTTTAGGCGGGACACCAAATATTTTTTTGCTGATTTTTAGTTGCTATTTCAAGTAAATATCATTGCCTCTTTATATATTAATAGATTTCTTATATATTTCGTACAGTTTATCGACTAAGTATTTTTAGTTTTTTTTATTTTTTACTTTTTGGTCGATTAGGTTCATTTCTTATATATTTGAGAATAGGTATCCCTCATCTTACATTATATGGCATACATAAATTTAAAAAAATAATGTGGTTACCTCATAAATTGTCTAACATTCAAAACACTTATGATACTCTTACTTTAATTTAATTTGTGATATATTTATAGATTTCAAAATGTATATTTAATTTCAAATTCATGTATACTAAAATTAAAATTATTCAAAATGGGGCTATTAAATTAGAAGCGGACAAAAGTCGAACATTCAATCATCTCGCGGCCACCACCGCCAGGTGGATTTTAACAAATCATATATCGTTTCGAAACTCTCAACTCAAACTTTCAAGATGTTTAATTTCATCACGCAATACCTGAAACTTTGTTAAATTATTGTGAATTTTTTTAAGAGCTGAGTATTAAATTTTATCAGAGTGTCATCGGAGATCCGACAATTGGATTTTCATGAAGCATATATGTATAGAAAGTTCCTCTTATAAAGAGTCTAACACAAACTCTCGATAGTAGATTAGACTTTCCAATGGCTGAAAAAACACCGGTGGTGGTAGTGCAAATGACCTCGACCTGGTCTGACGTCCTTGAAATTACCTTCAAAACAGCGTCGGAGGTTGTCCCGTCGTAGAAACTCTCACACTCAAGTCAGTATTTGAGGAAGACGATGTAAACAGTGTATGTATGTATAGAATACTTAGAGAGTGTAGACATAAATTATTATACTTCACCCTTTTATATAGATGTGTTACTTTGCTGCACAAGACCTGTCGATCTGGCTGCCCAAGTGCCCGAGCTACCCGATCACACTACCTGTGTGCCCAAATTGATAAAAAATATTTTCTGACTCATGTAGTAAGTGTTTATTAACAAATGACAATATAATAAGATTATAAAGTACATTTCTAAAGATAAACTAATTGTTTTGCATAATTATAAAAATAAAAATAATATTTGAATAAAAATAATTGATTGATTATGCAATTGTATGATGATTCGATACCAGCATGCGTTACTACATAACCGAGATATTTTTCATAATAATTTTGTAGTATGTTATTCATAAGTTATTAAATATTAAAAACATATGGTGTTATGACGAAGAAGTGCTTTAAAAATAAAATATATTCTAATTTTATATATACAACCTAAGAGAAGTTGTTATATTATTATTTTATATATTGTCAAACAATTATTTATAATTCATTTTGAGTGATTTTGCAATAATCATTATAATTATACAAATTCCTAATGCTTTTGAAGAAAGCTTGTTTCCAAAAAAATATAAAATGCTAAAAAAGAAAAAAAATTACAGAAATTTCTTTATTAGTAAAAAAATTCTCCATTTTTTTTTCTTTTTTCTTTTTCTTTTTTTTTTAGTAACTAAAAGTGTTTAGTGAAAAATTAAATAAACTATTTTAAGTAAATGCCATACCTTTTTATATATACTAATATATGTGGTTCATGCGATGCACGGGAAAATAAAATTACGATTGTATTATAAATTAAACAAATAAATAACATAAAACATAATTTACCCATTGTTTTTAAAACGGGCAGACCGGACAGTTCGACTTGATGGACCGGGAGACGGTTTATCGACCTGCACGTGTCGCTTGAATAAAAAGTTTGCTTGAGAATCATCACCAGTCTGTCGGACTGGTAAGATCGATATGATTTTTTAAATAAACTTTTTTACATCTAAAATAAATTTTAATATAAATAAAAATATATATTTAATAAATTAGATATTTATAAATTATTTATCAAATAGTTTAATGTTGTAGTAATTTTTACCGGAGTTAATTCAAAAGAATTGATTCCCGGGTCGTATCGTAAGAAAGGCTAGCCGGATTATTTCGCACGATTATTTAAACACGAAAAGGGAAAATAATTGTTAAACATTGTAATCAAATTGGTTGTGTTTTGTTAAACAACTAAGAAATTTAAACAAAGTAATTACTCAATTAACAACTTTCAGCAAGTCTCAAATATTGGTACAGAAGCTAGAAAATCGGGGATAATCGTTCGTAAATCCAACGTAAATATCAAATCTTTAAATACACCAAATCCCCTAGCCTCCGTCACAACAATATTCTACACGCCTATTACACGTGAAGAACAAGAGTTCTTCTCTTGGAAAAAATTAGATAAAATCGAGAGGTCTTACGAGAAGAAAATCGAGAGGCTTTGGGAGTTCCGTTTAGTCGCTCCACCAAGACGATTCGGAGAAGGTGTAAAGGTCATACAACAGAAGATCACGAGGTTTTGGTTTTCGCATCCTGGTGAATATATATATATATATATATATATATATATATATATATATAAATATATATATATCCCCGCAGCACCTCAGACGACCATGAAACTTGAAGAGCACGACCACCGGAGATAGGCGCATCCACCGGTGTCATCAGATGAACTAGCCGGAGCAGTACGCGCCGGTGTTGGAGCCCTCACGTGCCGCCATGCGCCACCCAATCACTGCCTTCGTACGACCGCACAGGCAGACAACGCAGACCTCGTGCAGATTGCAGGACCAACAACACATCGTCTGTGCAGATAACGCAACCCGTGTGCAGATCGCGCAACATCTGTAGAGACAACACGAGATCCGTGCGAGCAGCATCCCCAGCAAACTGCGCGACCTGCAGCGCGACATGCGTGTTCCCAGCTCGACCTCGCACCGCTCAACCACAGAGACCGCAGGATACCCGTCCTCAGTATACCCACAGCAGCTGCGCGACGTGCCAGTGCCCCGCGCGACCTAGGCTACCAGCGCAATAGTCTTCGTGCAGTCTCAACTACCAGCGTGCAGGCCTTGTGCAATCTCAGCCATCAGTGCACCAGCAGACCCCAGGCGTGCCGTGGCGAGTCTAAACGTCCTCCAACAGCTCGGGGGTAGTTCGATAGTAGTTCGACAATCTCGAGGCCAGTCTGGAAGCCCAACGGACTCTAAGGTTGAAATGATCTTAAACAGTGGAAATCATAGATGTCTGAGAGTTGACAAAAACTTTAAACCGTGAGTCCTGATCCTAACTATAGATTCCGCAACGGTAGGATTTATGTTTAATATATTTCAATGTTCACATGGACTAAGTTCCTCATAAAACCCAACAAGTTTAATTAGAATTGTAATAACATTTCATTCCTACAAAATATTGCATAGGGGGATTCCAATTTCATTACATATATTTGTTGGGTTCTGTCAGCATATCTAACAATATCAACCTAACATAATCTAGAGTTCACCATAAAAACCTAAGAAAATACATAATTCAACAAAATAAAAAATCACTAAACACAGCCCTTCAGTTCAACATCTTTAGATAATAGACATGACTATTACTACTAAACACACAACAAGAACCAAAACAACAACATCAAACAAATCATCACAACACACATTTTCCTTTATAGCTTTTGCACTTGAGTTAAGCAAAATTTGTTCAACATTCTAGTCACATTCAACCTCAAGGCATGTCTACCCCTACCCTTAGGGGGTGTTAGAAAAAAAAAAGAAACTCAAGGCATGTCACTTTGGTTTCAAGCTCCTTAAGCTAAAGCTTGCTTCTCTCACACCCGACATGTCGTTGTGTAATTTTTCCATGACCATATTGTCTTGTAACTTTTCTTTCAGCGCCTCTTTCTGAGCCTTTAATCTTATCAAACATGTCTTTTAGAACTCGAGCAATGATGGATCAATCCAATCAAAGAAACCACAATCATCAAACTGTTGCATATCAGTTAAAGGCAAAACCTTCATATAAAAATTAGATTTTCTAATTCCTGTTTGAACTAGATTGTAGGAAAAATTACATCACATAATTCAATAATAAATTACATTTCTCACCCGACACCTGTAGAACCTCCTAAATAGATCGTTAGTCATGAGGGTGAGGAGATCCGCCTCTTTACCGTGGTGGCACTACTTCCGCACAAGGAAATTAGAAGAACCGCTATATATGTTGGAAATTTTGGCTTGTGCGAGACGATTACGACATTTTCAGAGGTTACGGTGATGAAGCTGCAAGTTATGGGGACGAAGACGAGCTCCAAAATTAGGGTTTGGTTCGAAATGAAATTGGCAAATTTGGGGAAGATGTGACATTTTCAAGTATTTTTTTGGGTTTTTAACACGTCATTTAATATATACCATATTAATGAGAAAAGTAGTCCATGTAGGATCAAACGCCGGATATACTGACAAAAATGTCGCCGACGACGGGTTTGGGTTCAAATTGCAAACTTAAGACCATTTAATGTTATTTTTGCTAATCTTTAAAAGTGTAACTAAAATTGCAGAAGGTGTAATGTGATAATATTATTAACAATTAGTCCTATACTAAAATTGATTTCATGGACCATTAAAAAGGGTGCAGCCTATTTAACGGTAAACCGACCGATTATGAGATGGACGGAGTTGCCAGTGGTTCTAGACTATTCCTCTTCGCGACAAAAACAAAGGGAGGATAACCCAATGAACGGCTCAGATGAAGTGGAAACTTCAAGAACCAAACAGATCCCTTGATTTTTTATTTCTTAATTTCTCACACTGCACATACATTTTTGCCCTCACTCTCCCTTACTAAAAACCTAATCAGCCCTATCCGTTCGTCACCAACAAGCTGCTCTCTCATTAAACTTCTCTTCTCCGCCTGAAAATTCAACCCACCTCAAATTTCCATTCTTCATACTTTTAAGGTAGTTGCTTCTGTAGTTTTTGTAATGGTCGTGCACAAACGCCTGTGGATTTGGCTTCTGCTCCTGCTTTTGAAGTTGCATTCCTTACTTATTTGTATATATTATAAAACTAATAAACCATTTCAGGGTTGCGAAGCCTATCTGTGCTTGTTTTATGTCACTGCTGTTTTTCTTTATTTATTTATTTTATTTTGTTTATATGAAGAATTTGAGGCTTGGCAGGTTTTAGACGACAGTTTGATTAATCTTTTAGCTGGAGAGACTGAGTCTAGCAGAAATTGTTTGAAAAACGAAATCTTTTGTGTTTGTGTTGTTAATTTTATGCGGCAAGCATTTCTTTCAAGAACTGCATGTTTATTTTTTTAAAATCCAATAATTTCCTGAAAGCCACCTGTATTTGCGTAAAGGTTTGAATTGATGTAAAGTAATTCATGAGTGTGTTCTGGGAAATGACTGATATACCTGAGCTGCATTTGCAATAGGATCAATCTCCAATAGTCATTCATTTTACTGCACATAAAGGTTGGTTACATGATTATCTTTTCTAACTATTTAACTTCTCTGAGAGTACATAGAAAGGATATATGCATTTTCTATCGATAGACAAATTATTACCTGCCAAATTTGGATTCTTTCAAGTAGTCTTATGAATTATGTGGTAATAACCATTTAACCATAATTTTTGCTTGCGGACATCAGGTCTAAAGAATAAATGGCGTCAACTTTTGCCGGCATATCTGCGGTTGGTTCATTAGCTGCCTCTGGAAGCAGGGTCATGGATAATAAAACTGCAGCTTCATCAAATAAATTGTCATCGCTTGCTTCAATATCTTCTAGTTCACTTGGGAGGAGAAAGTACGCTTCAAAAAAAGCACGTCCCTTCCAAGTAACAGCAGCTGCAAAGGACTTGTATTTTAATAAGGATGGCTCAGCAATAAAGAAACTTCAGGTGAGTAACTGAAATATCTGATTTATGTGAAGTCATGTGTTTTTGTATATCTAAAAAGTGTGCTAATGGGCGACTTTCTCTTGTTTTCAGAGTGGTGTAAACAAACTTGCGGACCTAGTTGGCGTCACCCTTGGTCCCAAAGGCAGAAATGTGGTTCTGGAGAGCAAATATGGTTCCCCAAAAATTGTCAATGATGGAGTTACTGTCGCCAAAGAGGTATGAGGGTGCACACACTAAATTCGAGGGCATTGATTAGTAGAGTTGATGTTGATAACTTGCCTTTATAAGCATAGGCCATTGACATATCATATTTGTCTTTTGGTGGTAAATGCTTTAAATCTGGTGAAGATCTAAGTATTTTCTGGATTATATAACAACGTTGTTGGTGATTCTTGTGTAGGTTGAGTTGGAAGACCCTGTAGAGAACATTGGAGCTAAATTGGTGAGACAAGCAGCTGCAAAGACCAATGACTTGGCTGGAGATGGGACAACAACATCTGTTGTCCTTGCACAAGGCCTTATAGCCGAGGGTGTTAAGGTATGTGAGGTGTCTTGTGATGACTATAGTATATGTGATGTGTAACAACATATTTATGGACACTGAAATGCATTTACTCTTCAGGTGGTAGCAGCGGGAGCTAATCCTGTTTTAATAACTAGAGGAATTGAGAAAACAACCAACGCTTTAGTATCTGAGCTGAAATCAATTTCGAAAGAGGTATACTGCTCTGCGAAAGTTTTCCATTATATAATGGTCAAGTATGTCATGGTTTTTGTGGAAGATAGTGAACTAGCAGATGTTGCAGCAGTGAGTGAACTGGATTGTAATTGCAGGTCGAAGATAGTGAACTAGCAGATGTTGCAGCAGTAAGTGCCGGGAATAACTATGAAGTTGGGAACATGATAGCCGAGGCATTGAGCAAAGTTGGTAGGAAAGGTGTCGTGACTCTTGAAGAGGGCAAAAGTGCTGAAAACAGCCTTTATGTTGTTGAGGGAATGCAGTTTGATCGTGGCTATATTTCTCCATATTTTGTGACTGACAGTGAGAAGATGACTGTTGAATATGAGAACTGCAAGGTAGACATTTCTTTGTCTACTCAAAGCAAAAATTATAGATGTGATGTAGAAAGGTGAAAGGTTTATGTGCTTACAACCTTTTATGTTCTTTTTGTTGTGTAGTTGCTGCTTGTTGACAAGAAAATAACCAATGCTAGAGATCTCATAAACGTGTTGGAAGATGCCATTAGAGGTGGTTACCCCGTTCTAATTGTTGCTGAAGATATTGAGCAAGAAGCTCTTGGAACCCTTGTAGTGAACAGGCTGAGGGGCGCACTGAAAGTTGCTGCTCTCAAAGCTCCTGGATTTGGTGCGAGAAAGAGCGAGTATCTCGATGACATGGCAATTTTGACCGGAGGTAAATATTTGTTTGCTCACTGGGCATTCTTCTCAGGATGTTAAGTGGCATTTTATTTATGGTACAGTGTTGAGTTTGCTTCCTTCTTCTACTCTGGTAGACAGTCTGTTTCTTACATTTCATATGAATGTATTACTGACGAGTATTTGTGAATGCAGGAACTGTGATACGGGATGAGGTTGGGCTGACATTAGACAAAGCTGACAAAGAAGTTTTGGGTCATGCTGCCAAGGTTGTGATGACAAAGGACTCAACAACGATAGTGGGAGACGGCAGCACTCAGGAAGCTGTTAATAAACGTGTTACCCAAATAAGAAACCTTATTGAGGTATGTCTCTTTGCCTTTTAAATTGCATTGATGTATGGAGATTGGACTTACGTGTTCTAGCTCTCGGGTCCTTGATTAATTGCATAACATCTTGAGTAGGTTGCGGAGCAAGATTATGAGAAGGAAAAGCTGAATGAAAGAATTGCAAAGCTATCTGGAGGCGTTGCTGTTATTCAGGTGATTTGACATGTACCTTTATTTCTTTTACCATATAGGGGGTGGGGTGAATGATTCTTGTTATAATCTTTTTTAATGATTCTCTTAAATTTTGGAATCTTAAAGGTTGGGGCGCAAACGGAAACAGAGCTGAAAGAAAAGAAGCTTAGAGTAGAAGATGCTCTCAATGCCACTAAGGTTAGATATGGGATTCAAACTTTCTATAAGTCAGTTGTTTCAATTTCTGGAGAAGGGACTCCGTTTACTGATATGAAACAACCAAACTGACTTTTACAGGCAGCTGTTGAGGAAGGAATTGTGGTTGGCGGTGGATGCACTTTGTTGAGACTTGCATCCAAGGTCGATGCTATCAAGGAAACTCTTGAAAACGATGAGGAGAAGGTAAAGATTTCTGTGAAAATCTTTTTATTTGATGATTGATGTTGAAATATATGAGGACATGGTGTTTTGGTGTAATCCTTACCAAAGGTTTTTACTATTTTTTGTTGGATTTTTTATTCGCAATTATGACTGAGTGGATTGTTTTGGTGCAGGTTGGAGCAGACATTGTCAAGAGAGCGTTGAGTTATCCGTTGAAATTGATTGCCAAGAATGCTGGAGTTAATGGTAGTGTTGTAAGTGAGAAGGTGAGTGGAACTCTTGGATCTAGTCATGCAATTGAGGAATATTTTCAAATATCTGGGATTTACTAATGTGTTGGCGGTGTTGAAATTGCTTGTGTACGCATTACATCAAACTAACTTTTAAATTTTATTTCTCAGGTGCTATCAAGCGACAACCCAAAATATGGTTACAACGCTTCCACAGGGCAGTATGAAGATCTCATGGCTGCTGGAATCATAGATCCAACTAAGGTTAGATATTTTTTTCTTACCCCTACCCAGAAATCCATTTTTATCATGTTGCTTTCTTTTTTTTTGATATCGCTTGCCCTTCACATGCAATTTGGGTGGTGTATTTTGATTTTTGTAGGTGGTAAGATGTTGCTTGGAACATGCATCTTCAGTTGCCAAGACATTTTTAATGTCTGATTGCGTGGTTGTCGAGATTAAGGAGCCTGAACCTGCCGTAACTGGAAACCCTATGGACAACTCAGGTATAAATAAGTAATTGATGATGGGAAATGCTCTACTTCCCGTATCTGCCTAACTGCTGCATTCTGCAATGAGGTTTTATGGTCACTAACTGATTGTATGCCCTCTNTTTAATTTAGGATACGGTTACTGAGCAAAGCAGAAGTGAGCTCTGTCTGCTTGAAGAATGAAGAGCACATTGTGAATTGTGCACCTGTGGATTGTTTAAGATTTGAATAAGCTTTTGACCTCTATGTGGTAGGAATATGAGATTTTGAGTTGAGGAATGTTAGTTAGAGATTTAAAATGCAGCAAAGGAGATTGGCTTTAGTTGGATTCGGTTTTGTTTTGCATGCATTGACTAGAACCGAGAGATAATAACTGTAACGATATTCTGTGCTGTGTTATTTTTTATATTAATCATCAACTGTCTGTGGTTAATTATTCTTATCTATTTCCACTGTTTATTACTTTCTTTAGCACCTTCACGGTAAACCAAAGTCGGACTGATTGGATTCGAATCATGAGTGCTATCTGTGAAGTGTGAACAGTGTAGCAAGTGAACTGCATTTTGTTCATATTCAAATTGGCCTCTCGCAAATAAAGTTTCTCATCACTTTTGGGATATCCGTGGTCCAAGATAAAATGAAATAGAAGGCTTCGTTTGTCGAGATGAGATTGAAATAAAGATAATATATGATGAATGATTTAAATTGTTTGTTTTGATTAATTTATTTGTGGAGATTGTACTAAATATGAGATGAATGGATGATAATGTTTGTTTGGATTTTTTTTATTTTTTTTTTATTTTTTTTAAAATTATTTTTGGTAATTGAAGGGTGTATCTGTAGGTCTAGGTGTCAAGCACTTCAGATCTGATAATAAGACATTCCTCACGATTTTTTTTCTTCTATTCTGTTTATAGGAGGCTTGAAGACTTGTAGGCTGTTATGGAGAGGATAGTTTTTCTTAAAAAAAATATATATATTTGTCCAACACATGTTTAAAATATTAGATGTCAGAAAATAAATAAAAAAATTGATGTAATCAACTATTTTGAACAAGCAGCATGGAAATGATACGGCCATCTAACTAACCATTTTGTTAATTAACAAAAGGAATACTTGAGTTGAAAATATTGAAACCTTGTAAATAATGAAATAATATTATATAATACGTCTACTGAAAATTAATAAATAAAAATTATATTATATAATGTTATCTATTTATACAATGCACATAAATTATTGTTGGTATCTAAATTATTTTATAATAGTAATTTGGGGAACAATTGATATTGAGAACAAGAAATTATAAGGCTTAGTGNAAATGTATAATATAAAATTATATATTTTTTTTATTAATTTTATAGTGTGACATTTCTCTAAATAATAACTCAATAGTACATACAATCGACCATGTTGATTAATGTTTATATTTTTTATTTTATTTTATTTTTTATATTTAAAATTTCAATCTTTATTTAAGTTAAAAAATAGAAATAATAGAAACAATCCTATTTTCATTTTAATCACATTTCAAATTTTCTATTATTGCTTAAAAAAAATGATGTACATAACAAACAACAATAATTGATTTATTTCTTTTTTTATAAATTGGGAATAGATATAGCCCAATTGATAGTTCAATTTAAAAAGTAGTTCATTTTTGTAATGAGTAATTGTTTGTAAGACCTAATATTGGTCCAATAATTTTACCAAGGGAACATATCCCACATTGGAAACACAAGCAAAAAGATGTGCTATTTAAATCACTTCACAATCAACCAATTTAAAATTCAAAACCTTGAACCGTTAAACCATTCGAACCGGTCCCGGTTCAACCGGTTTTGGACCGGTTCGAACGGTTTTTTACCGGTTCAAACGCTGAGCGGTTTGATGGTCCAAACTGGACCGGAATGAAGACCGGTTCTCGGTCCAACCGGTTGAAGTGGCTGGTCCGGTCCGGTTTTCAGAACAATGATATTTATAGTGCTCATATGTCGGTTAAAGATCTTCCAGAGATTTCTACAATCCTTTGATAACATCATTCTGTAGATTATTCTATAAATAATTAAAGCAACGTATCGTAAATTGCTAGAATACTCCGGAATGCGCATCAAGTTTTATCACTCCCTTTTGATGCTCATTTGGGGAATACAGAGGTTATCTCGCAATGTCTCGAATTTTGGTCGCAGTAGTGCTTTCGTGAAGATATATGCTAGTTGATCTTCTGTGGCGACATACTTGAGTTTTACTTGTTTGTCATTAGTAGCTTCACGTAGAAAGTGATATGTGACAACAATGTGTTTTGTCCTACTGTGATGTATGTTGTAGCACAAATTATTATTTTTACCGAGTACCGAATCGAAGGATTCGTTCCCCGGGTCGATCTCACAAGGAAGACGGTTCGGAATCTAGCTTTGGTGTCGATTACACACGAAAAGAAAATAAATCCTAAACACTCTAATTAGATAAGGGGGTTTGAATAATGATCAGCTAAGAAATAATAAAGGCAATAATCTACCTAAATTATAGACTAACAAAGATGAAGAAGCTAGGGAGTCGGGGATAATTAATTCAAGTTCTCTTCGCAAAACTGGGACATTAATCGTTCTATTTCAGATTGACACTCTCGTTTAAACATCTAGCGGTTCGCTCCCAATAACTCTTCGTAACAAGGGATTGAACATAGACGAACAAGCTCGAGTATACAATACATGCCAATTATCCCAATCTCAATAACTTTTCGTAACAAGGGACGGGTCATCGACAAGCACGTATTTCAATCCAAAACCTATAGACTATTCAGTTACGAAATCATCTATCTCATGCGAGCCTAGGTCTACGACTTCTCCCCTTTCGGTTCTAAAAGTCGCCAATTCAATTAGAAGGTGTTTAATCTACTAATCATATAGAATCAACAAACCCTAACTCAACAATTCAATATCCAATCGTTACCAATTGCAAGATCGAAGTGTCACCCTTCGATTATATCAAACTATCAGGCACAAATTCATCAATTCCGAACTAAATCAACTCACATAAGCATGAACAAATCAAAGCCCGACAAATACAATTTAAACAATAACAATCATCCCCTATCCCTAGCAATAGGAATTAGCTACACAAATTGAATTCAACACAATAATTCATTTCTCCCAATTCAACCATTATTCATGAATTAAACAAGAGAAAGAAATACTTACAATCAATCTAAAAATTCACGTGTTGAATCCACTTACAAAGCTTAATCCCTAATTATTAAAAAGAAGAAGAAAAATGGAAGGGAAAGATAACAAGAGGAGGAAAAATGAAGAAGAAGAAGAAGAAGAGGAGGAAGGAGAGGAAGGAGAAGAGGAAGAAGAATGAGAAAAATGAAGGGGGAGGCTATTTTTGGACCAAGGGTTCCTCCCCCTTCGAGCTGGTCGTGAAAGAATGGAGAAGAAAATGAGTTTTTGGGGTTCTTATACAATTCTAGGACTTGCAGGGGGCCTTAGCGCCGCTAAGGTGCCTTAGCCGTTCGAGCCAGTACCGTGTAGCGCCGCTATCCTGTGTGCCTTAGCGCCGCTAAGGTGCCTTAGCGGCGCTAAGGCTCTGGCAGCCTGCTGGTCTTTGCTTCTCAGGTCTGTTTGGGCTCGTCCGAACTCGGAATTGAGTTCCATATTTTCCCACACGTCGCTAACGAACCCCTCTATTCAATGATGTTTGAATGGACAAATTATTCTTGAAGTCCAATGCTATCAAAGCTTATGACCAGCACACCAAAGACACACCAAAGACGTGCTTCGTGCGACTTCGCGTATTGGGCCCGTTTGGACTCGTCCAAGCTCGAAATTGAGCTCCGCTTCTTCCTATATATCGTAAACAAACCCGTCTATGCAACCATGATTGCCCGTTCAATTTTCGGGCAAAATCTCTTCCTCACGGGGCTTCCACCTGCACACCAAAAACAAGAAGAAAAAACCAGAAAAACACACAAAAACACATAGAAGACCAAAATAGAGTAAAACACAAAATAAACTACAAAAACGACCAAAAATCAACTAAAAGACCTAAAACAGGGGAAAAGAAAAGACAAAACAATAACGAAAAACGCAACAAAAATGGGACAAACAATGTACAGGATTTTTCGCCATTGATATCGCCGATTTGTTGTCGCAGTATATCTCAGTTGGATTTTCTTGGTGCTCTCCTATGTATCCAAGAATTCGCCTTAGCCAAATAGCTTGACTTGTCGTTAGTGTTGCTGCGACATACTCAGCCTCTGCAGAAGATTGTACCACACAGTCTTGCCTTTTGGATGACCATGAGAATACGTCTGAGTCAAGTGAAAATGTGTAGCCTGAGGCGCTTTTCATGTCGTTAGCTGATCCATCCCAGTCACTGTCTGTGTATCCTATCAGTCTTGAATCTTCATTATATTGGTACTGAATTTCGTAGTCTTTAGTGCCCTGCAAATATCGCAGTATTCTTTTCGCGGCTCCATAGTGAACTTGACTCGAACTTTGCATGAACCTCGACAGTAGACTTGTCGCGTACATGATTTCCGGTCTTGTGGCCATTAGATATAGTAGGCTTCCAATCAGGCTTCAGTATGTGGATGCGTCTGCATTTGGTGTGCTATCTTCTTTGGTGAACTTCTCGTTCGCGACCATGAGAGTAGTCACTGGTTTACAGCCGTCCATCTTGAACCTTTTTAGTAGATTATCTGTATATTTCCTTTGTGAAATAAATATCCCATTTTCTTCTTGGGTTACTTCAATGCCGAGAAAATAGCTCATTTGCCCAAGGTTTGTCATCTCAGAGGTCTTCCATCATATTTTCTTTGAGCTCCTTAATCATCTCCTCCTTGTTCCCTGTATAGATAAGATCATCGACATATAGAGAAACAATGAGTTTGTTATCGTTACCTTGGGTCTGGCTTATCTAATAACTCTGAAGAGAGTTTGCACCTTTTAATTGCCCCGGCAGAGTTTGTTTTTTTCACCAGCCTTCCAGCCTAAAAGAGCCTTTCTAACATTTATAATCCTTTTTTGAATGCAAAACATATTAGGACCATGAACAGGGCTACCCCAATCCATTTCCACTATTTCCTGATATCCCTCCAAATTGGTCCACCTACTATCAAAAGAAAATATGTGTTTTGGGATTTCAAAAGAACCAAAAAGTATCCAAAATTATCATACTATGGCCAGAAGATAATAAAGAAATGTGTTTAACTTGAGCATTGGTAAACAACAAGTTCCAGTTAGGGGAAATGATAAATCTCTCTAACTTTTCTTTTTTAAACTCACTCCCATGTCTATTGTTTCTCCAAGTAAAAGGGTGGCCTATAGTTTTAGTGTTGACAACTTCTAAATCCCTTACCAACCCTCAAAATTAGACTCCTCTCTCACCACTCCTCCTAAATTTTCATAATTATTAAAAATATCATTGAATTCACCTCCAACTAACCAATTCTCAAAGTACGCCACTAAACCTTCCTAACCACTGAATTATTACTTGCATACAAAAACACAACCCACTGAAATATACGACTATTTTTCTAAGAAAATTTAATTTCTAAACAAAAGTCTAATACAATGAGGTCTAGGATAACTATGTTGGAAGACCAAAAAAGCAACATGCCCACTTTAGTACCAACATGATCTATGTACACCTAACTATCTCCTAATTTCAGCCTTAGTTTTAACAAATTTTGATTTTTTCTTAGTCTGTGACAAAAACACAAAATCAGGCAGGTGAAGTTTAACAACTTCTCTTATTTGGATAACTGTAGAGGATCCTCCTAAATCCCTACAATTCCACACACATACCATTATTTTAAACCATGGGACTAGTTATGGATTGTTTCCTCCACCTTGGATTGACTGTCATCTCAACAACTTTTATTTTTTTACTTACTGCATAACAATTTCAGTCTGAGTTTCCTCTAGTTGAGACTCTAAAGTTCTTTTTCTGCCCTGCCCTGTCTCTAGTTATGCTCTCTCTCCAATTCCCTCTAAATGAATTAACATATTAACATTTTCCACCACTACATTATAAGTTTTGGTTTTCTCACAAAAGATTTATTTTTTCTTTGAAGAACTTTTGCTCCAATAGAGGATGGCTGAATATTAATTTCCACAAATTGGTTGTCTTCCGGGTTTAAGACCACAAGACTCTGAACTCTGATTTCTTTCTCAATTAAAATTCCCTCCTTTTCTAACACTTCATTTCTACCCTTAATTAAACTAGAATCTCCTAATGTATCCAAATTGCTTAGATTTTCCCTTATCTCTAGAATCAGCTACACTTTTATAACCTTCTCCTACCCCATGAGAGTTGAATCAAATTTTTAGGAGAAGTAATCATATCTGGTTCACTAGCTTAGCTGGTTACTGGCTGAACATGGATACTTCTAAACTCACTGGAACTGAAGCTATTAACACCCAGTCATTCTCCAAATTGGCCCAAGTTAAGCACATTTGTATGCACATCTTTTTTAAAAAGACAATTCCTATTAGGATGACCTATCTTACCATCGTGAAAATAGAAACTTTTGATAATTTCATACATGAAATCAATCCAGCGATTTTCAGCTCCAAAAGTTATCATTTGACCAAAAACCTCAGTCCCAGGACGCGCCACGTGGCACCACAAAATCGAGCTACTCCCAAAGAGAGTTCACCAGAGCCTCTAGTCAGTCTCCCATTCGATCCCTCTCGCTGTCTGCAATTTCTCTCTCTCTCTCTCTCTCTCTCTCTCTCTCTGTCTGTCTCTCTCTCTCTCACACACACACACACAGCGCACGCACTAAGGCAGTTCAATTTCCACCGGCATGGCCTCTACCAGCTACTCCGCTCTGTATTCTTCCCCAGCCCTGCCAACAAGGCCATCCCCCTCGCGCAACCAAATCCCCTTCCTCTGCTGTTCGCTCAAGCTCCGCCGCAGAAATCCCTGCCCGACCCCACCAATTGCTCGACCCAATGCCAAAATATCCGTTTTAGTTGCCAAAGCCTCCAAGACGGCGGCTCAGGATCAGGAAGAGGATAAATATGAAGAGTATGAGGTGGAATTGTTGCAGCCGTACGGGCTCAAGTTTGCAAAGGGCAGAGACGGAGGGACTTACATTGATGCAATTGCACCAGGAGGATCGGCCGACAATACCGGCATGTTCTCTGTCGGAGATAGAGTGCTGGCCACCAGGTATTTTTTTTCCTTAAATTGATGCTTATGAATTTGGGGTATTTTCTTCTTCTTCTTCTTCTCGATGTTGTAAGTTTGCGAATATTTTTGAGAAAGTGATTTATTGTAGTAGAAATTGAAGAAAAAAGAGGATCAAAAAGTGATGTCATGTCTGTGCGCATGGTTTGTTATCTGATTTAAGTAGTTAAAATTGCCGCAGTGCAGTTTTTGGGGAAGAAATATGGCCTGCTGCCGAATATGGGAGAACATTGTACGCAATCCGACAAAGAATTGGGCCCTTGCTCATGAAAATGCAGAAAAGATATGGTGAGTTTGATGATTTGTTATGCTTGCCACACTTGTCAAACTTTTTAAAAAGTTGAGGTCATTATTAATATCAGGAAAAGTGGATGATACGGGTGAATTAACGGAAAAGGAAATCATCAGAGCCGAGAGAAACTCTGGTGTTGTTAGCAATAGAGTGAGGGAAATCCAAGTGAGTTCATTATTCAACAAAATCTAACTTCATGTTGTCATGTTTTACTATTCGCTTTTATTTTTCTTTTTCTCGCGTTTTTGGAACTAGTGAATGTTTGATGTATGCAACTCTGGACTTTGGTTGATTAGATGCAAAATTACTTGAAGAAAAAGGAGCAAAAGGAACAGAGAGAGAAAGACCTTCGCCAAGGGTTGAAGCTCTACAAGTAGGAAAAAAACGTGCTCTTCATCTTAACCCTCACGCTTGCTTCAACATAATCTAAAGTCCTTTCCATCTTTTTGTCGTTTTTTTTAACACTATTACTATAGGAGTGGAAAATATGAAGAGGCTTTGGAAAAGTTTGAGTCGGTTTTGGGATCAAAACCGGAGTCAAATGAAGCTGCAGTAGCAAGTTATAATGTAGCTTGCTGTTATTCAAAGCTCAATCAGGTAAGTAAATGCATCTATGCTTTGACCTTATCGTGTGTGTCCTTCATCTTGCTGGGCCCTTTTGTAAAATTCATACAAGTTCTATGGTCTTAATTTCTGATCTTGCTAATTAAAATAAAAAAAATGTGATTATGAAGTCAATCCTTTATATCCCGCCTAAGGCCATCTCCAGCCCTTATCTCTACTCTAGCGCGGACTTTACTCTACTCTAGAGTAGAGTTGAACATTCATCTCCAGCCCTTATCTCTACATTTTACTCTACATTAAATATATTATTTTCTTATTCATTTTTTATTTCAAATAAATTGGTATATATGTATATTTAATCTTATATAAAATGTTAATTACTCAAATAATAAAAATATATTTTATGTATTTATATTTCGAATAATTTGCTATATATATGAATATGTAATATTATATAAATGTTTATTACCCAAATAGTAAATAAAAAAAATATTATGGTTTACACACTAGACCATATATGGTTTAGACCATATATGAACTAGTACAAATTTACACACTAGACCATATATGGTTTAGACCATATCTTGACATTTAAAAAAAAATTGTATTAAACTGAATTTCTTAAAGAAGATACATATACATCTATGTACCGATTGAATCAAAACTGTTACTTTTGAAAATATATGAATTACTGCAAATTTACACACTAGACCATATATGGTTTAGACCATATATGAATTAGTGCACATTTACACACTAGACCATATATGGTTTAGACCATATCTTGTGCAAATTTTATTATGTATATATATGATCTTAGCCATTGATCTTTAGATAAGAATCCTACGGTTGATTCAAATTTATTATCTTTTTTTATTCATTTTTATTTCAAATAAATTCTAATATATGTATATTTCATCTTATATTCATTTTTGGTGGTATTTTAATATTAAAAAATTACAAAATAAAATTAATACACATCAATTTTTATTCATATGGTATCATTTTACTATTAAAATATACATATATTTTTATTCATATTTTTATTACCCAAATAATAAAAATATATTTAGTATAAAAAATACCTCACACAAAGTTGTAATACGTAAATAAAAAAAATACAAAATTATTTAGCATAATAAATACATTACACAAAGTTATAAATTATTCAACATAAAAAATACATACATAAAGTTATAAATTAGTTAGCATAAAAAATACATTACACAAAGTTATTTAGCATAAAAAATACATTTACTAATACACATTATACACAAATTTATCATTAATATTACATTACAATACATAAAAAAAAAAAGAAAAAAAAAATAAAAAAATTGTAGAGATGCTACAGTGTTGCGCCAGATGTGGCGCAACACTGTTGCAATCTCTAAAGTAACGCAAATATCTAGTGCAGGGTTGGAGTGCATTTTAGCACTACAATAGCGCAAAAAGAGAGAGATAGAGCAGCGCTGGGCTTGGTCTAAGAGCGTGTCCAATGCTGCGCCAGACTTCACTCTCTGCGCTGGAATGGCGATAAAAATTGCTCCAACCCTACGCTACATATCTGCACTATTGGAGAGATGTGAATAGTTTTGCGCCAGATGTGAGCGCAAAACTGTAGCTCCCACACTACTTTTTTTGCTTTTTTATTTTTTTTAATGTATTTTAATGTGATGCTAATGATAAATTTTTGTATAATGTGTATTAATAAATGTATTTTTATGCTAAATAACTTTGTGTAATGTATTTTTTATGCTAAATAATTTTATTTATTGATGTATTAAAATAAAAATAAATAAAATATATTTTTATTATTTGGGTAATAAATATTTTATATAAAATTAAAATATACATATATATATCAATTCATTTGAAATAAAAATAAATAAAATATATTTTTACTATTTGGATAATAAATATTTATATAAGATTAAATATACATATATATACTAATTTATTTGAAATAAAAATGAATAAAAAAATAATATATTTGATGTAGAGTAAAATGTAGAGATAAGGGCTGGAGACGGATGTTTCACTTTACTCTACTCTAGAGTAGAATAAACTCCGCGCTAGAGTAGAGATAAGGGCTGGAGATGGCCTTAAGTACAAAACCTACCCAGCCATCTTCCAAAATTACAAATAACTTGTTGAAATTTATTTCTACCTTCATTTAACAAACTTGAAACGTCAGAGGTTAGTATTCGTTGATTAAATACAACGTGAAGGGGTGGCTTGAATATTTTCAAAGGGCAATTATAGTTTTAGGAGGTAATAGGATTCCTTTGTAATCATAGCCCAGGAATAGTTCTTTTGTAGTCTATCAGTAGCTAAGAGTGATGATTGATTGACTGTTGCAGTTATTAGGCATGCCATCAAGTGTCCGAAGCTCTTTAATTTCATATGATTTTCTTGTAGGTACAAGCTGGACTATCGGCTCTCAAGGATGCTATGGAAGCAGGATTCGAAGATTTTAAGGTTATAGCCGTTAAGTTTCTTTCTAAAGAACATTAAAGAAAGCTGAAAAGGACACACTTTTTGTCAAATTATGAGATTTTTTTTTTTTTTTTTTTTTTGACTTGCAGAGAGTCCGGACGGATCCAGACCTCGAAAACATCAGAAAGTCGGAGGATTTCGATCCTCTTTTGAAGAAATTTGACGAATCATTTATCAATGAGAACGCGATCAACGCTATCAAATCTCTGTTTGGATTCAACAAGAAATAAATACCTGGAGTTTGTTTACCTTTGAAGGAGTCCAAAAGCTTCATTTACAAATAAACGAGTTTTCAACATGACAAACGTGCTAGTTGGCCAGTCGGTTCTGTTTGCGGTAGTAATAGAGGTCGGTAAAATTTTGGTTTACTTTGTTAATTGTTTCCTCAAAGGTATATAGCACATTTCTGTACAAAGACAAATGTCCTCCAGATAATCAATTCCCATTCATTCTTTATTAAAACGGTTACAACTCTATTTGCACTAGGGAATCTTGTTGGTTCAAAGTGGAGAGGCGATACATAGAGAAATGTATCAACTTAATAACAGAAAAATACTTCTATATTTCTAACACAAAGCTCTTTAATTTCAAGTCTTATGACCTCAATACCTTGAGGTCAGCTTTCTTGTCCGGGCTCTTGGAGGTCGATGCCTCCAGGTCGTCTTCTTCTGGTCGGCTCGTACCCTAAGCTCGATTACAAACTCCTTGACTGGATTACTTACTTCTGGACATATTGGAATTTCCCTCGACCGGCCGAGCTGACTGCTCAAGCTGGTCTGCCTAGCTATTCTGAGTGCTACATCAGGGAGGGAGGAATAATGTTGCGAGAATATTGTGGTTGATTTTAGGTAACATGGAATGTTTTGTTCGTCTATTTGTATCCAATTTATGAAATGGTTGTTATATGTGGAAGAAAGCAAATTCGTGAGAAATAATGGTGCGAGAATATTATGGTTGATTTTTAGGAGATGTGAAATGTTTTGTTCGTGTATTAATATTTAATTAATTAAATATTAGCTATTAACTATAAATATATGATAGGATGAGTATTGGTGTATTACTAATTTGCAATTAAAAATATGTCAAAGAGTTCTTAGAGGTTTTTAGGTAAATATTCGTTATTAATTAAAAATATAAGATACGATTATTAGTATTTGCCATTAAAAATATTTTAGAGTAAGGGGTTTTTAGGTATTTCATTTTTTACAAAAACACTCGTATTTTTAGAGTAGTATAGATATAGACTAATTGGAGATCTTTCAAAATTTAGAAATAAATTTGATTGTTTGTTGCATAGTTTTTCAACTTGGGCAAGCCTGGCCGGTCGACTAGGGACCCGGTCGATCCGGAGCCGGAATCGGTCCGGGTGAGTTATTTGGACTGAGTAACAATAGACCCTGTCAAACCCGGTCAACCCAACTTTGACCCGGTCGACCCGGGGCATTGACTCGGCTCGATCAACTTGGTTGACCCGGTCCTTATATATATTTTTTTTGTTTTTTTTAAATTTTTATCTATTTTAAAAATAAAAACTATATTATATGGTTAATATTTATTATGACATACGATATTATTTATACTTTGATGTCCAAATGTGATATACAAAACATTTAATTTTGTTTTCACTAATGATTCTTGTATTCTTTTACAGGATTTTTTTGCAGTTACACCATTGTTAAATGTGTCTTTCACTCATAAATTTGTTGGAATGATTTTCTACCACTATAAATATCTCACTAATGATTCTTTTATTCTTTTATAGGAGTTTCTTGCTCTTACACCATTATTTTAAAGTGGATAAATATGCATTTTGTGTTCTTAAACTTCATTTTCTTGAAAGTTTCAAATAAGAGTAGAAAGAGATTTGAAACTGAGTATCATTGTGATCACACACAAAAAGAAATGAATATTACCTTATTAACTAACTAAATTATAAAATATTGCATATATACAAATAAAATAAAATATATACAAATAACATATTTTACTAGCAAACATAAATTGACTATTTTTATCTGTACGAGATTCTTATGTAATTGTTATTATTTCCTTTTAAAGATGTTTATTAAGTAGGTTGAGTTTTTCTTTGTAACTTCTCATACACTTTTTTACTTTTTTGTTCATTTAGCAATCTATCCTTAGTAATCGCTAAATGAAAGAGAGAAAAACTTCCAAGCCGCATGCCACCTACAATCTCTCTATTTTTATCCATTCTTTTTTCCTTAACGCCATTACTCTTAATCTCAAGCTTTTTCTTCTATCTACTTCTACTTCGGCAAGAAAAAAAACATAAGCCCACAAAATAGTGAAAATCAATCCCCCAAACGTCAGAAGCATCTCGACAATGAAGCGCAGCTTGAGTGATAAGACACTTCACCTATGACCGATAGGTCATGAGTTCAAGTCACCGAGGAAGAGAAGTGAGAACACTATTGTTCCTCCTAAAAAAAACGTCAAAAGCATCCCCACCTGCCGGTGAAGGAGAAGGTCCACAACTGAGATCTAATTCTCGTCTCCGCCAGACTAAACTTAATGTTGACCGGAAGCTCGTGCAGAAGAAGCTTCAATTCCATAAAAAATCAAAGGTTTGTGGCTAAAAAAAAATCCGCAATAAAAGGTAGCAAAGAAACGGCCTGTGCAACCCTTTCTGACGATTCGACGAAATCCCCCTGGAAAAAAGCGAACACGGCAAAAGAAGTCCACACTTTCGCAAAAAGAAAAACCCGAGCAAGATTTTGATTTTGAAGAAGAAGAAGAATTTCACATGGACGAGATAGAAATTGACAAAGATGTCGTTGAAAGCAATGACACAACTAAAAAAAAAGAAAAAAAAAGCGAATAACAAAACTGACCAGGTCGACAATCTATATATATATAATAAGAATTAACATTTTTTAAAAATAGTAAGCAAAAAAATAGGGAATATTAATTGCATTCCATTTTTGGTATGTTTTTTTTAAATAAAAAATCAAGTAGCATTTAATGCTACCACAAATCATGAGATTTGTTATATAGATGCATATTTGAATTTCAAACTTCAAACAAAACATGCCTAAATGTATTTTGAATTTTTTAGGGGAAAAATTTAACAAACACGTTAAAGATTTCATACAAAACATATATTTATATATATTATCTTAACATATAGGTTAATTAGTTTCATATATAAACAATATATATTTAAACAATATATAAACAAATATAATAATTTGTCGTACAATACAAACAAATATATAAACAATATATTTATATACAAATATAAAAAATAATATAAAAAAATATACAAACAATATATAAACAAATTTAATAACTTGTCACGTGTATATTTCGTACAATACATATATTTATATATATTATCTTAACATATAAGTTAATTAGTTTCATATCTAAACAATATATATTTTAGGAACTTAAAGATTCATAACATTACTGACGTCATGTATATTTATAATATATTGTCACGTACATTTTACTACAATTGGTGTTTTTTTAAAAATTATTTGAATAACTGGAGATTGATTTGTAATTTGAATTTCAAATTCATTCAAACATTTAAAGGAAAATATCATAAGCAGATTTTTTTGATACATTTCATTTTATCTCAACTTACATATAATCACATTCCTACCAAACATTAAATTTGCTTATATCTTTTTAAATTAATTACATCACTAAATAATATTAATATACATTACATATTTATCGTTATATAACAAATATATTACTTCTACAAGTGTTATAAATAATAATGACATTATATGATAATAGATTTTTTGATAGATTAATAATTGAGTATTATGATGAACCAAAATATGTAAAATTATTATTATTTTGTATTAAAAAATAAATATATATGTTAAAATATTATTTATAATAATATAAACGAGTCAGCATGCTATTACAATAAATTTTATAATAAAATAATATAAGTATTATACGAGGAACAAGATTACGTAAAATTGTTATTTTTCTTATATCAAAGAATAAATATATATATAATGAAATTAAATTTATATTATTATAAACAATTAATTAATTTACGCTCTAGCGCTACCACTACCAGACTCAGGTTTAATGTCTCGACAGAAAAGATGACGTTGATGAAAGAGGTAAAAAAATAGATGATCAAACTCTATTATTTTTTTGGGCCTTAACTAACAAGCTCTATTGTCTACTCATTTAATATCTCCCGTGAATCACACGAGCTACTTAACAGACAAGTTCTGTGAAAATGACTCATTTAATATTTATGTCTCGTGCATCGCACGGACTACGTACTAGTTATAAGAAAAAGAGGTCAAGACTTAACGACGAACGTCAAATCTTGTGCAAGATGGGCATCATAAAAATTTGCAGTATATTTTGTGTTTGCAATCAGTATATTTTCAATATATGTTGTGTTTTTATTAACATAACATTTATCTAACCACTATTGTGATGTTTGACTTTTGTCTTATTTTTTGTTTATATTTTCTTTTTAATTTTATACCAAAAATCTATACAACATATATATGTAAAACACTTTATAAGTGTTCTTCACGATGTAAAAAAAAATAAATAAAAATTATAGACACTAGATTACAATTTTTTTTGTTCAACCAAAATTCGGTTTATATGTAATTATTTATATAACATCCTGTCTCCGTAATATTAAACCCAAACTTGACCCGAAGCTTGTGCAGAAGAAGCTTCAATTCGATAAAGGTGGATCCAAAAAATGGACACAAAAAAGGTGGCGAAGAAAAGGTCGGTACAAACACTTCCGGGACGTGGATGAAATCCCCCGACAGAAAAACAAACACGGCAGAAGAAGAAGTCCAACACCTTCGTTAAAGAAAAACGTCTAACCAAGATTCTGATTTTGTTGTAGAAGAAGAATTTGACATGGACGAGATGGAAATTGATGAACACGTCGTTGAAAGCGATGGACTTTCTCATCAATCATCTAATTAAGAGATTAAAACATGAATATTTTAACACACAAATATCTTACCAATCTTTGGAACTCATTTAAGCTAGATATCATCACCAGAAACCTCATTCTCTTTTACTCCATATTATCCTAGAATTGCTCGAAAATGAAGTAGAGAAATTTTGAGTGATTACAGTGAAACTAACATCTTACTTGTTGTTAGCCAAATATAACTGAGAACTACCGAAAAATTATGAATCTCACTTGATCAACTTGCCAACAATTCCAGTGAACCCATGGCAGTAGCCTTCACAACATTCACTGAAGTGAACGGCAGTCATTATCTAAACATAAAAGCGGCGACAAATTCTTTTAAAGGTGCGGTTTAACAAGGATATGGTCCAGCGCACGATGGTGGCCAATCGTGTCACTGATCAGTCCATATTTCACTTCTCATGTTATTTAATTTAATTGATCAAAATACTCAATCAATTCTAAATCTAATTAATTTATTTTTTATTTCGTTTTTTCGTGTCTTGACTTGATTTTTCGTGTCGTGTTTGTGTTTTAAAATATCCCTGATGTAAAAGCGGAAGCTACTTTGATTTGCAGAATTTGGGGAGAATTTGATGACATATACAATAATCCAAATAACCCGACAAATTGTACTTATATATACATGTGTAGATGTAGTCTATTCAGATTGGGCGAAATTATCGTAATAATAATAACGATAGCGGCGAGTACCAGAAGAAGAAGATGAGTCGCCGCCGTCGGAGTCGTGATCGGAATCGTAGTAGCGGTGGTCGTAAGGGTATGGAGAGACGCAGAGATAAGTCCAGACGGAAAGCGCCCATCGGCCGATCTGCTGCAGAGGGAAACAGAGCACTAAATCCAGAAGCTCTTGGTTGCTTATCCGCTCTGATAGGCACGCCAACCGCTGCCAAACCGCCGCCGATAGGTTCGCCGTTGACGCCACGAATACGATGTTGAATGGCATTTTGCTTCATAATGCAATTGATTGATTGATGTCGGAATTAATTAAAGGGAAAGATACACGACTATGAATAGTTTAATATTATTTTTCTTTTCTCTTTGGATTATTAAAATATTCAAATGGCGTAGCTGAAAATGAAAGAAGCCAAATTATTGGGTGCCTCCACTTGACAGCTCACCCATTATTTTTACTTTAAATAAATAAATTGAGTCAATAATGATGAGTATAAGGTAGGGTGAAAACCGAAATAACCGACCCAACCTATCAAAATAATAAAAAAAAAATCGGTTCAATTTTTTTTATTTATTTATTTTTTTTCTCTCGAAACGACGGAATTTATACTCTTAAAAGAGAAATTCGACGACCAAAGCCAATACAAGCGATCTCATTGCACTGAAGAAGCAACAATCCCTTAATTGATAAAAGAGATAGATTTTGCCTCACGGCAAAGGCAAAAGCTAATACCTCGTGAGCCCGTACCTATCTCTTGCAAAACTAATCACCCCAAACAAGGGACTAAGATAGCAAACAAAAATAACTAGCAACTGATCCCCAACAGGACCTAGCTAGTTATCAAAACCTATCATAAAGCAGCTAAACAACAACAACACAAAAGGACTGTACAGACCAAACACCTGAACAATAACCTACAAGAGCTAAGTAGAACCGAGAGCAAATCCCTTCAATCATTCAGAGTCAGTTTCACTCTATCTGCCTCAGATCTCAGAATTGGTTGAAACACCAAAAGATTATGCGTCTTCCACATCCACCAAAGAAGGTAGCATTTGTCGTGCCCCGCTCGTTTAATTAGAGTCAATTCAGTTCATTTCTCGTAAATGCATTTCATATCATTTTATTTGTTAGCTCGACTAAAATTATAATAAGCTCATTGAGATTGTGTAGATGTCCTCATCTATATAATTCTACCAAAATAAATTAATCTTGATAAATCTAAAATTAAAAGTGTTACTAAATAAGGAAGGAGGAGGTTGAATTCAATTATTTCCTTATGCAACCTTAGCCAAATTTTGATTTAGTGACTCCCTTTTTGCTTTTGGCCCCAGTAAAGGTCAAAAACCTAACACAAGATATATATTTTGGATAAAACGATGCTGGTAGATATATAAGTGAAGTCAAATACCTAACACAAGATGTGTTAGATCAAGTGGTTCATGAGTTCTTTGCAATGCCACTTGTCCCAGGTTTGAATCCCCTCCCTTGTATTTTTTTTTGCAACTCTGCCATATAAGCAGCCACGTAGCTTTACAACTCAATAAAAAAAAATATCAGGTGAAATTTCTACGTAGGCAGCCAGTAACTCTGACCTGCTATAGGCGGTCAGAAAACCAAAAATCTACTTTTCTTTTACTTAGGGGACCATTTCCAAAAACAAATATTTACTGGCACTAAAAGCAAAAAATGAATCATTTAAGGGACTAAAAAACCTTTTTTGCCCACTTATTAATCTTATTTTTGTATCGTAATTTGCATTTTCGGTCATGTTATAGCCAATTGCTATTAGTTAATTTTTTGTTTTAATTACGAGAGTTTCTAGACTAAATTGCCATTTATGATGCCAATTTTACAGTTTTGCCTGAACTAACAAGATTACGCTCAAACAAAATTAATCCAAAGAATGACAATTTTTCCTGAACTAAGAAGATTACTCTCAAACAAAGTTAAAAAATGAAAGTTTAATTTGGACCGCAAGCTTATAGATTGAGCGGTACTTGTCACTCTTTATAAGGTTGTTGGGCTGGTTAATACATAGTTTGATCCTCCTATCTCCGTTATTTTAGAAATTTAGTCTCCCTCCTCACCAATCTCCTTGTAACTAAATTTTAGAAATGTGGTAATGGTCCTTTATAACATAGTCAAAGAAAAAATGAAATATAGTCATTTTGCATCGCAAAAAGACCTAATTCCCCTTAAAACACAATTTTTTCAATTTTTTCACCCTTTTCAATTTTTCATTTCTGAAACTCTGCTTTTCATTTCGCTCTCTCTCCTTTTCACTTTCTCAATCCCGCTTTCCCTCTCTCTCTCTCCTTTTCATTTCTCTCTCTCTCTCTCTCTTCTAAATTCTCTCTCTGATAAAATCATTTCGAGTACCGATTTCTCCTCTTTCCCTGAGATTCCGACGAGACGAGTGGTCTTCTCCTCCACAGAGCCGCAACTGTCTTTTCCGGCGATTCAAGGTTCGTTTTTTTGTGTGTTTTTTTTTGTGTTTTTTAGGCGATTTTTAAGGTCTTTTTTAGTTAAAATGTGTATTTTGAGTTCTTCTCCGGCGATTCAAGGTGCTTTTTTATGTTTGCGATTTTTAGGGTTTTTAGGATTCTTCTCCGGCGATTCAATTTGTATTATTTGTGTGTTGCGATTTTTAGGGTATTTTAAAATGTGTTTTTTGTGTGTTGCGATTTTGTGTATTATTTTCAACGTACCAGATCGGATTATTTTTAGAGGGCATGCTCGAGCCCACACATACCAAATCGGATTATTTATTTTTGGGGCTAATATGTGCATTTTCAATTGAAATACGTATGGTTTAATTGAAATATGTATGATTAAATTGAGGTATTATTTTTTTTTTGGGCTAAATGAGGTAGAAATTATTTTTTAGGCGACGTTTTAAGGCTATTTTCGCATATGTATGAGGTGTTAGGTTGTATATGTTTGGATTGGGTTGTGTTTATGTGTGTGTATGTACGAGCCTAATTTTTGTTAAAGGGTTTGAGGTTTGGTAAAAGGCATGTGAATTCATTTTAACATGTGTGTTTATGTGCCTCTCTTCAAGAGGTGTGGCAAAGTGTTACGAGGTCTATGTGTGTATATGTGTTGCTATTGAAGAAGTGTGGTAAAGGGTTACGAGGTCTATGTGTGTCTATGTGCTCCTCTTCAAGATTTGTTCTTTTTTTTTTTGGGCTCGATGTCCTGGTTTACGTTGACTTGAGTTCATTTTATTCTAATTCTAAAGTTGAATAGGTATTTTGCTTTCTATTATTTTTTTGAATTGGTTGAGAATTTTGTAATTGTTGTAATGATGAACTTTGTTTGGGTTGAATATTGTTTGGTTTGAATTCTTGGTTGTTGTTGGAAACACATGATTTGATTTTGTAGGTGGTGTTGGTGGTGATTTTGTAGGTGGTGAAAAACAAGTGACATTGTGCCCACAAGTGTTTGACGAAATGGCTAAGAAGAAACAACGTACACCAACTCCCGAAACTTCTCCATCTCGTGAGGACTCTCACTCTCACGAGGACACGAAAAGTGAGGAAAGTGGACCCGACACCAATAAAGAGGGAGATAAGCCATTGTATCAAATTGACCCCGATCGAGAAAATATTCAAAGATGGATGTCCGTTTCCCATATACCTTGCGGATGAAGGCGTGCACTTTAGAAATCTTGACGAATGGAAATCTTTGGATACGCAACAAATTGGCGGGAGCGAACAGGATGTTGAAGCACACGACGGGGACGGTGCCGACAGAAGTTTCACACAAATGGATTGGATGGAAAGAATTTTCAATCAATTGACATCATTGGAGGGATATGTGCGGACAAGGTTAGATGCAATTGATGCTCGGTTAGATACAATTGATGCTCGTTTGGATTCATTGGCCACTACTTGATCCATGGGACCCGACGTTCCCTCTTCATCCACTCATCCATCCACAGTGAAAGTTCTTCTGTTTCTTTTTCATTTTTTTGGACTGTAAAATGCTACTTCAATTTAATGTTAGTTTTTGTTTCTTTTGATTGTTTTGATGGTTATGAAACATGTGAAACCTCAACCGCGGCCCAAATTGTTCATTCATGTTTGAACTTCAAGTAACCATCTCACAGCCGGTTGACATGTCAACTCCGGTTGAGAAAAAATTTCAACTCCGGTTGAAGAGTCAACTGCGGTTGGCCGAATGAGTACATCAACCGCGGCACAAATTGTTCATTCATGTTTGAAGTCCAAATAACCATCTCACAGCCGGTTGAAGAAAATTTTCAACTCCAGTTGAAGAGTCGACTGCGGTTGGTCGAAAGACTACCTCAACCACGGCTCAAAGGTCAACCACAGCTCACATCGTTATTGTGTTTTTGTTTTTTTATTTGTTTTTATATTTTCAAAAATGGATGCTCAGTTTAATGCCGGGACAAAAATATGACAAACAACACAAATAAATTTATTCATACAAATCATCCATACAAATAACATTCATTTACGATCAATAAAAAACAACAAATAAATAAAAAAAAATCAACTGGCAGATGTTGATGGTTGACTGTGTAAGTTCATTATAGGTGGATGCACAACACCATATGGATAGAGAGGTGGGCCCTGAGCAGGAACTAGATTCATAAACCTACCGTGTTCCCCGGTATAGCCATAGGAAGGGTTGGTACACTCGCCTGATTATACGGACCTGGACTTTCGGTTATAATGTAACATAGATAGTAGGTATTGTGAACATGACAGACACATTTCGCAGATCTAATTCACAAGAGATACGTCATTTCTCCACCTCTCCGTTATCACCGGCCACTAAAAAGTGAAATCGGTAGTCGCACATGTTTCTATCTCCACGAACAATATCATGAACTCTATTCATGAAAGCTTCATATGACGAGGTCCTAAGACAGAAAAAATTCATCCCTGTCTCACCATTTCCCATCCCAAAAGCCATTGTGAACAATTCGCACTTTACCAACATTCATCTGAAAAAAAAAATAAAAAAGAAAATCTTAGTACAAATACTTTCTTCAACTTTTTTTTACCTTCAAATGTGTTTGGACAAAAATATATGAATACAAGACACAGTTTCTTGTTCAAGAAAAACGAGTTTCTTGAGCAAGAAACAAGTTTCTTAGCAACAAACAGGTTTCTTGCTCAAGAAACAATGGTTTTGTTCAAGAAACTGTTTTTTGTTCAATAAATTGTTTATTCTTCAATAAACGATTAATTCAGCTCCTCGATTAATTCAGCTCCTAAAATAAAAAAAAATGGCTCAAGTAACAATACAACAAAAGTCATGAACTCCAAAACACAACCCCTTTTTTTGAAGCACAAAAACTCCATTTTTTGAACTCCAAAAAAATATGTGTTCAACAAAATAAAATGGTACTAGACAAATCAATAATTTTAGGAACAAAAATAATAAATGTGTTCAAAAAATTTTATTTAACATAAAAAAAATAAATAAATTAGGTTTATGTTAATGTACCCTTTTTCTTCTCAAAACGGGATTCACTTTTAGAGATGTTAGAGATGACTAGTACAGAGCCCGTGCGATGCACGGGATGCACAATTTTAAGGTTATTTATCCAGACTTATAATTATATACATGTATACAGAAAAATGTACGGGATATATATAGTACTGATTCGTGCGAGGCACGGGATATTTATTTGAGGAATACTATATTATAAGATGCAATATTCAATAAAAGTTTAATAATAAGAAGGAAAATTGTACAATAAGATAGTCTTCGACAAACAAACAATATATATTATTAAAGACCTCCTTGTACACAACATTATGAGTTTAATTTTCCATACAATAATAATACGATTTTTTTTGTACAAAGATAAGAAGGAATTTTCAATCTACATAAACTTTAAACATTAGATGTATTTACGTAAATCAATGACTATATTGACAACTAAACCCTTCTATTTAGGCTTGACATCTACTTTATTTATGGGTGACGTAAAATAAGGATTTAATTTTGACCGATTAAATCTTTATTCATAGGCTTGACATATAAAACTGATTTGATGGGATTTTCTTAACTAAACCGATGCTATGGGATAAAACAAATCTATACTTACCTTTGACTTTTCCAGCAAAGGTAAAAAAATCGGTTCTGATTTTTATCCCATAATAAATCTTTAATGTCAAGCCTATAAATACCAAAACAAATCTGTAATTAATATCATTCTATTTCCAGCAAGCATTAATTATCTTTGACTTTTCTGCCTACTATTTCTAATAAATAGGATGACTTTTTATATAAGTATAGATTTCATATAATGCAAAGACTGAGATCATAAAAAAGAATCCTAAAAACTGAAACAATATATTTGCGTAATTTAAAGCCATTAAGAAATCGATCTCTAAATCAGATTTGATTTTCATAATATTTTTTTTTTTTTATTTCCAACCAATAGATGTCATAGCAAATATTAACTCTTAATTATTAGACTATTAGTACATACCGAGCAAATTGTGTACTGATTTTAGAAAGTTAAAATGACTCATGTTAGGTAATTTTACATTTTATGCATGTTGAACGGTGGGTTTTAAATATTGTTTCATAGATGTAAAAGTGTATTATATTATTTTTATGAGATGTTGAATTTGAAAATTAATAGAATTCTTCTTCATAGGAATTTTAAATGTAACAATATTCTTTGGTATACACTACTAATAAAATCTATATTTAAAGTTTATATTTTTTTTTTTACCGGAAAAAATTCCTTAATTTAAGGAATCATATATTTTCAATCAGTCCACATCTATATACATTCTTCACAATTTTAAATCTAATTTGATGAGAATTCGTATCTATGAGTGCAAAATATGGTTTAACAAAATAATTTTTTATTATTATTCCAGCCATACTTCTTTATACGATTTTTTGTGAAAATACAAAAGTAAATTCTTAATTTTAAATCAGCCGTACATTAAAGAGTACAAATTTGTTGAAATCACAAAAGTAATTTTTTACTTTTAAATAGACGTAAATTTAAATCAGTCATAAAAAAGTAACGTTTGTTTACCATTTAAATATTAAATCAGCCGTAATTAATGTTGTTTGTTTTAGTTGCCACGATTTTCTCCAAATTAAATTAATAACTGCCATGATTTAAGGGCAACATTTAATGCTAATCTATTTTTAGGAGACATTAAATGTATTTGGCGGGAAAAACTTGCTAAAAGTGTTAAATGGTTAATCTTTTAATATAATGATAGATATTTGAAAAGAGATCACTTTTAAGTGAATTTTGGGAAGATGAGATTTTTTTATTTTTTTATTTTTGTTTACAGAAGCGCAGCGCACAGAACAATGGAGGAGAGAAAGGAGATGAATGGGGACAACGTGCGCAGAGGACTCTTTTTTCTTTTTTTTTTTTAAATATCTTCGGTAGGTAAAACATTAATAAGGGTACAATGGTACTTTTGCCTACCAAAATGACTAGATTTCATCTTTCTGAGAAAGATGGCGCCACTACAAGAAATTTTATATTTTATGACGAAAATATTCATCATAAAAAATCTATTTTTCGTCACTAAAAGTATATAGTGACGAAAAATTTTCGCCGCAGCGTTCGTCACCGTAGCCGCGTCACAAAATGTCTATGTGACATTATTATGATTTGTCATTAAAAAACTAGTTTTAGTGACGTCTATCTCATCACTTTAAACATCAAAAAATCTTTATTAAAATTCTTAAATTGTCACTAAAAGATCGAAATTAAATGACGAACTGATATTTTGTCATCTAAATATTAACCTATAGTGACGAACTTGCCATTATTACAATCAAATTTTCGTCACTTAAATATATTTTTATATGACAAAATTAAATATTCGTCATTTAAACACTAACATAGAGTGACGAATTTCACCGGAAAAAAATAATAAATTATTATTTTTATTTTTAAAAATAACTTTTATTTATCACAATCTACCACTCGGCACACCTTGGAAGGCCGAGCCCACAAGCTCCCACACAACCCATATTGACAATTATATATTTTGCACACATTGGGATTTGAAACCTGTGACCTCTTGCATCTCAAAGTAACTCTCACCACTAAGCTGTACCAATGTATGTGACATGATTTTACAATTTTTATATTTATTAACTATTATGTAACACCCCGCTAACGTACTAGAATCAGAGTAAAATTTTCGCAAACTTATTTGGAAAATACATTAAATTTTTCGAAATCATTTAACTTAACTCGAGATGCTACTAAACTTATCTACTCTGAAAATTTGTTTTTCTTTAACTTGGTCTAAATACTGGTTCAGACATACAGAAAACAAATTATATATTCTAATCAAATGAGCATGTAACTCAACCAGACCTGTCTAGGGATCCGATACAATCTGAAAACTAGCATGCAAGTTTGATACTGAAAATAACGTCAGCGGAAATGTAAAGCGTGGCAAAAATATATACAAACTGAGTATATACAAAAGTCCACAAAACGGTTGGTTGAGCCGTATCCACGACCACCACCACAGCAACTCAACTCACGCCTGCGGCGCGACCCGAACATCTGAAAAAAACATAATAGTGGGGCGTGAGCACGAAAGTGCAAAATGCTCCGCAGAAACCCATACTAAAGTAAACAACAATAATAATAACAATATCATGATCGTCAGTATATATAAACTAAAACTGAAACTGTACTGTAACTCAATCTCCCGGCAATCTGAAAAATCGGCCGGTAACCATGTGCACACTCTAGTGGAATATTAAGGCAACTAGCGGCCACCACCAGAACTTAGGGGAAAAACTCATGGCAACTAGTGGCCACCACCCTAAGCGGATAAACTTAATATATATACATACCTTGGACATGATATCAAATATTATAGTCAATGTAATACCCAGTCTGGGCTCCCACATGTACTTTTGAAAATGAAAATGGCAGTGCTGAACTTGAAAACTGTCTCGTCAAACTGTATAAAAATATAAGCAATTAATATACTAAGTACTATGCTCAGAATACTCAATAAAATGTTAAAATGCTCGACTTTGATTCCTAACTTATCCGGATTAATTGGAACGTTCTAAGGGTTCGATATAAAATTATAATAAGTCCGAATTTAACTGATATAACTTGAAATGAACTGATTTTGGCTCGAAAATTACTAAAAATTCGGAATACGACTCAGACCGAACACACGAACCCAAAAATGACTTGAACCGCCGGCTGAACCTGCCGGTTCACTCGCTAATTGGACCGGACTGGCTGAATCGGTCTAACTTGGACCATATATACTTGTAAATTTCAACTATGCACCAACTTAGCACATAAATCACTTAATTCGAATGAAACCGAGCCTTTAAACTTCATGATTTTTGAAAAATCATACAAAATTCTAAAAATTCTGAAACTTGGTAGTTAAATAATTAACATACTCAAGTACTTGCTGTTCAAATTTCAGCTCAATAGCACTTCATTTGCTCATTCAACTCAAGTGCTAAACTTAACATATAATTATGCTAATTATACACATAACTTCAAAGAATTTTATAAAATCTCATACTTATCGTATCAAGCTGAAACTTTTTCATCTTGATCATCATTCTCATACAAGAAATATTCATAAAGGTTTCACATCAAAATCATGAGTGTAGACTGAGTTCTATTGCAACTAAGATCAACTTGACATGCTGGTAGTCTAACATTTTTATCTTGTTCATTTCTCATCATTTTGAGCTGAAATTGGACATTCATACTCTTAACTCATATGTTAACATGTCATAAAAATTTCATGTTAATAGCATGTCTATGGACGGAGATATTCGCATTTTAAGTGGCAGCTGAAACAAAGTACTTGGAAATCACTTTGCACATTAAACTTCAAATACTTGTAACTCGAGCTATAATTATTCAAATAACATGATTCTTTCATGAAAATACTCAGAACAAGTACAAGAATTACATATGTTCAACTTACTTTACTAGTTTGATCATAGCATGCACAGAATCGAACTCAAACAGGACCTATGCTTCATGTACATGAATGAAGAGCCTTACACTTATTATAAATTTATGCTCACTTGAAAACTTGAACTTTCAGCTTATCTTAGCACATGTTAAAGCTCATAACTCAGCTATATAACAAGCTAATATTTGGGTTCTTACCTCTTCAAATCACTAAGCAAAAGATCAAAGAAGATGGTGTAGGGCTGCTTCTCGTGACAATTTCGTACGTTCACGAACTCGGTTGCTTTTTTTCGGTTTTTCTCCTAACTTCTAAGTGTTTGCTGCGTTCTTAAGGTGAAAGACTTAATTTCCATATGATTTTGAAGTCATATGGCCGTGGCTAAGGAGGTGGAAGGTGAATAATGCCTTTAGGAAAATTGTGGTAAAAACAAGTGGCTATCTTTGACTTAGTCATGGCCTTATGTGTATTTCCTTCAATTTTCTAAGACTTCTTGGTATTTTTAGGGACTTTGACCGAGCGAAACTTAAGATAGGTCATTAATTTACCACTTAATACCACTTAGACACGGAATTGAAGGGTTGGCGCGAGGAGGGCTCGGACGCGGCACCTTGTGTATGAACTTCTTGGACCAAGTTTGACTTACATCTTAATCATACTTTAAACTCAAAATAATGATATTAATAACTTAATAAAATGCTAAGGAAATGATATATAAGCTCGGCTAGGGTTTGCAAAAGAAATCGGCATTAATCGAACCGAACTTGTTCGATTTTTCGATTGCGACTTAATCTCGACGATTTATCGAATTATTCTCGACTTCGATTATCTCGTCGACTTGAAATAATTAATCTCGACTATTAATGTTCGTTTATAAAAATAAACGGTTTTGAATTAATTACCGGAGTTTACTCAGTTACTGAATAAACTTAAAACCGAATCGATTCTCGACTTAAAGGTGAACTTATAACTGAATGACTTACTAGCTTCGCTCGGAAGTTTAAAACGAGCAATATTAATAAAAGTAAAAGTAGTTCAAACTCGGAACTAAGAATATTACTTTTATTAACAAAAGAACGGGATATTACATATTACACGTTACTTATATTAATTTTTTATTTATTAAAACTATGTATGTCATATATACAAATAAATAAATAAATATGATAAAACTATATATTAGATATATGAAAAGTAGATTTTATACTTATAATTTATAAAAATGTTCTCCTTACTTTAATCTAATCATTCGAATATACCTGATCATTATTGTATATAATATATATATATATATATATATATATATAATTTATAAAAATAGTGACTGTAAAAATAGTAATTGTAAATATATATATATCTGCATATACAGTTTATAAAAATAGTGACTGTAAAATATAGATATATTTATATCAATATTAAATGTATAAACTAATGAATATATTACAATCAATATTGATAATACAAAATGACTTTTTATATGTTCATTTTTATTCGTCATAAATAAGGTACATTTCGGTAATAAAAATAATATTTATTCTTTATATTATTAAATTATCATTAAAATAGTTATAAAATATGTAACTTTGAGATGAAAGGTAAATGTACCATAAATAAGACAAACTAAAATATTAAATAAAACTTATCATTATTAAATACCAAATTATGAAAACATTTATCATTAGTCACGAAAACTAACAAAGTAAAAAATAAGGTATATTTTAGTGAAAAAATAAAATTTGTCAATGTTAATTATTAAATTGTGACGAATTCGTCATAGAATATGTATATTTGTGATAAAAAGTAAGAGTGTCATTAATAAGGTAATTTCTAGTGACAAAAATAAATATTATCATTAACAAATATGAAATTGTGACAAAATATCACTCATTATAAAAAATAGTTGTCATAAAATATGTAATTTAGTGACAAAAATATATGTTGTCACAAATAGAATATTTTTCAACGACGAGAAAAAAATTGTCACTATTGCATACTAAATTGAGACGAATTATTCTTCGTCACACAAAGTATCGTTATAAAAAGTGTTATATTCTTCGTCACACAAAAGTAAATTTTGTCATAAAATAGTATTTATTTGTGACAAAAACAAAATTTGTCATTTTTACCTAACAAATTATGACAAAATTTAGTTCGTGAAAAATAAATTTGTCACAAAATATAGAATTTCTTGTAGTGCTATATTTCATCTTTTGCTTCAAAAAATGGCTATAAATCGCTGACACTGTTTAGAAATTTAGTCTCCCTCCTCACCAATCTCCTTGTAACAAACTAAAAAAAAGTTTGTACAGTAAAACCTCTAAATATTAATAATGTTGGGACCGGAGGATTTTATTAGTTTATAGAGATATTATTATATCGATAAATTTATAATTTATTAATTTAAAGAGGTTTTAATGCACAGATTTTACCCCACTCTACCGACTTTATCGAGACAGAAAGTTGACCTTCAAAGTTCCAAATTTTTTGAATAACTTTAAGTATACATGCATAGTTATTGATGAAAATTAAGTTAAAATATAAATGTACTAGTAAAATTTTATGTACACAAACTCACGTGGAAGTTGGAATGGCTTGTTTAAATTAATTTACTTTTTAAAAGCTCAAAAATATGGTTCATTGGACTAACATTTGTGCATTAAATCATGGATAGAAGTCAGCACTATAAATTTATCCATTGGAATCTTGGTAAATCCCACACAAAAATGGCCACTCATCTAAAAGGAATTAAAAAATCAACGATGACCAACCAACAATGAAAGATGTTATGTGAGTATAAGAGATATCAACCTGGATGCACTCATAATGATTTGGTGAAATGGGCTGAAAAAACTTTCAATTTGAAAGTTAGCTAAGCAACAATTTCGATTGTTAATTTATATGAATTAAGAATCTTCAAGTGCATCATATATATATATATATGGATTATTTTTAATAATTATTAATTTATAGTTTCGTCGGTACCAATATATATATACTGGGATCTCAAAAAAATTATTATCTTATAATTTTATTGATTGGGTCTCAAATTTTTATTGGTCCCAACTTTGGACCAGACAAATTATTTATTTTAGCGAGGTTATTAATTTATCGAGTATTAATTTAACGAGGTTTTACTGTATATCCAAACCTAATTAATCAATAGNAAATTATGTTTCAACTTTCAATACATTCGACACAATTCATTAATTATGTAATGTACTTCTTTTAATTTATTTGATTAGTTAAACATAATAATTCCCAAAATTTAATAAATCACATAACTTGAAAAAAAAATATAATTATGTGCATTTCACTGTGACTTTACTAGTAAATAATAAAAATGATGTTGTTTTGGGTGAATATAGGCCATATAAATTTTCCTCCCTTCTACAACAACAACAACAACATAACTTTTAGTCCCAAGCAAGTGGGTAGGCTAGAGATGAAAACCAAAGAGAAACACAAAAAGACTCGAACCGAAAGGAAGAGATCGAAAAAAGAGAGAGAGAGAAAAAAAAAGGAGCAAAAGTCACGGTTCTGGCACGTTGATAGCGAGCCTCCAAGCGCTCCTATCCACCGCTAAATCCTTGGAGATATTCCAATCTTTAAGGTCTCTCTTAACCGACTCTTCCCAAATGAGTTTAGACCGACCTCTACCTCTCTTAACACCGATAAATTTTCCTCCCTTCTATTGGTTAAAATTGAAAATGTATGATTTGAGTACATAATAAATCTGTAGTTCGAACTTTGAAATGGGCGGGGCTATATAAATAAATAAATAAAATAAAATAAAATAAAATAAAACTTTGTTCAAATATAAAACAGGCCTGGCCATCATCAACTAATTGTCATCGTCTGTCGCCAGTGTATTGCAGGCAGTTACAAGTATTACCATGATGACCATAATATATATTGAGGTCAATCAAAGTGGGAATATTCTGTTGAAATTCAGAAAATCCACCGCTCAACAAATGCACAGTACAATAAAAGCCCGCTTGTCTGCATCCGCTTACATCTGTCTGCACCATTTATACGATTTCAACTTCTTTTTCCTCAATCTCTCTTTTTCTTTCCACTCATCTCATCTCGCTTTATATATATATACCATGTCGTCGGATTTTAAAGAAAAACAAAATAAATAAAATAGAAAAGAAGGAGAAGGAAGAGCAAGCATGGCCCCCAAAAGAAAATTAGAGGCTACTGGCGCTGTGGAGGAGAGCGAAAGGGCTTTGCACTCTTTGTTTCAGAATGTCGCTAACAATCTCTCTCGCTTTTATTTTCAGTCACTCGATCATCAGAAGCTTGCTTTTGCCGCTGGTGAAAAGTACGCTTATGTAAGTCTTAAACAAATTCAACAACTCAGATTTGAACCTGTTTAACAGTTAAACCTTTTCAATATGTAATCTATGCAATTTGATCTATAAACTCGACTGAACTAATTGGAAGTCCCTAATTACTTTTCATATTTTGATTAGAGATTTTCCTACAAAGTGTATGTTAGGTCAGACAAAAATCTTCCTTTTGCATTATAGGTCAATGAGTCGCATCATTTTCTATTAGAATCTATTACTGTAAGCCTCAGGAACTTCAATTCCTAAAAGATTCTAATTCATCTTATAATTAACATGTCAAGCTATTTTGTAGTATAAACCAAGTACTAATTAAGACTGATGATACAATGAAGGTTTTGTTAAAGAGTTTTTATCAAGATCATAACCTTCCGTTTGAGTGAAGCCGCTGTCATGCGATAGATATGTTATTGATCCGTAATAACACGTTTCCGTTTCCAATTGTAAGGTTCTCGATTTAAGAGCTTACTTGTTCGGAATAATCTCGAAAATGCGTGATGTGTGAATAATCATGCCACTTGCTAAAAACCGTTGGCTTGACTAATGTGGAAAAATCTTCAAGTCGATGCATGGATTTGTAGGTAATAGAACTGCAATTTTGGTCAAATATAACTATTTGTTTATTTTCTTTTCCGGTCATTACGTTTTTGAAAACATATATATATATATATATATATGACTGAATCTTTGTAGGTTAATGCATTTATTTCATTGCTTTTGTTTCACATTTATGTCATAGCAGGAGAATTTGTTTGTTTATCAGCAATCTAATATACGAAATCAGTGAAATCCTTTTGATCTCGTCGTCAATAATTTTGTTTGTATTCTCATTCATTGTGTCATGAGGGCTATTTTCTTTCTGGTGGAGAAAGTCTATTGCTTTTTCATCTTTATAACGTTTTCGAACACGCTTTGAAATACATTCATTTTGATAGTCGCATAGAGAATTAGTAAAGAAAGATTAGTACCTGTTATATTCACTAAATCAACAAGATCCATGACTTGTCTATTCGTGTCAACCAATCTCAGTTATGTGCATAAAATGACTTTTAATTATCCTTTGAAGCAAGTGCATTACCCTAACTTATGGACGTTGTGACTGCATTAAACGGTTAGTACGAATTCAATAAAGAAAGATTTTATATTATTTCTAAAATGCACTTTTGGTGGACCTCATTTCCAGCACAGTATAGTTTGTACTCTATTTGGAAACTCTTACTAGAGGATAACTGCAAGAAATTGAACTACATCGTTTTGTATTTTGATAATATTTGATATGATAATTTACAGGTAAAACTTCACGAGTGGATGCTAAAGATAATGCAAGAGGGTAGAATGGTCACCGTGTCTCAGATTCTTACCTATTTGAAGGTCTGTACGTATGCCAATTATTTTTCGAGCAAATACAGTTTTCTCCAAATTTAACCTTGGAAATTATTTGCTTAACACACAGGCATTAATTGTTTGTGTATCCATGTTGCCTATTTTCCCTTTTCTTCATAATAATTGAACTTAAATAATAACATATAGTATACATTCTTATGCTCTTGTAGTAGTTTTGTTAATAGAATGTATTTTTTTATTTACTGCATTATATTTATATCTTATTAATGTCGACAATATTTTTCCGCAAAGCAAAAGAAGTACTATGGATGGTGGAATACATGCACAATCTTGTTTGGAAAATAAATATAACTTTGTTACAATTAATATGTTCCTGTCTTGTGTTTAATATGGAAGGGGGAGCTGAACGACGTGGGCCCCACAGGACAAGGGGAGAGCGGAGGATCACAAGAGAACACAATGGGAGCTGACATGGCACCGTCCTCGTCATCTGCTGCTAATGCCGGTCAGAATCAGGACAGCTGTCCACATGATCATATGCAAATGGATTTCACTTCTCAGGGGAACTAAAAACTAGCTTACTGCCATCTATAAATAATATATGTGGCATTGTGTTGTTTGTGTTATCTGTGTTTTACCTTTCTTAAAAATTCAACCATGGATGAGATTGAGTTAAATGCATGTGTGGAATTTGTGATTTGTATGACACTATATAACCATGCTATGCAAGTTAGACCAGATTGTTGGTTTGGTTAACCATTGTTGGACCTGTCTGTTGGTTAGACCAGATTGTTGGTTTGGTTAACCATTGTTGGACCTGTCTGTTGGTTAGACCAGATTGTTGGTTTGGTTAACCATTGTTGGACCTGTGTGTTGGTTGCTCTGATTTTGCCTCCGAAAAATATTTAGGTCACTCGAAAGCCGGACAAACTGGCAAAAACTGATTCAACTTTATCAACTGTCCAACAATACTATATATATTACTACAGATTTGTAAAGTCTACCTACTAAATTCTCATCTATATTTGGATATGAATCTAAACCAGCAACTTAAAACCTTGTACAATCTGTACAACTATGTAGCCTGGTATTAAGTAATGGCGTACTAGTTTTTGATAATGAAAATTATGTAAATTAGCAACTAATATAGCCTATTTCGTGTAATTAAAATAACGACGACAAACCATAGTTTTTAAATCCGGCCCGAGAATCGACCCCGCAGGTCTCCTGGTCACTGGATCACCGGGTCAATCGTTGAATCGAATCATTAATTTTAAAATTTTTAAAAATATATATATATTATTTTTGGAGGAATTTACACCCTATACTATCAAATGTATTTTATATTACACATTTACACTTAATTAATATTTATGTGTAAAGATACCAAATCACCCCAACATAATTGCATATATACTAGAACTAGTGCATGGTCCATGCGATGCACGAAAAAACAATATTTATGATTGTATTATAAATTAAATATATATATAACATTAATCATGATTTATTCATTGTTTTTGAATATCGGGTTGGACACAGTCCGACCGGATGGATCAAGCACTGGTTTATAACCAGTCTAGTTCGCTTTAATAAAATATTTGCTCTCGAATCCGTCAACACCAGTCGATTATTTGAAGTTTGACTACATCACATTCACGTAATAAAATATTTTCAATATAAAATTTATATTTAGGTTCAATAATCGATTTGGTGTGGTCGAACTGATACATAACTTAGTCACTTGGGACCAACCACGTTGTGTCAAATTTTTTGACTATTTTAAATATCACCTAAAAGTAATACAATCAACCTGGGCAGTACCTTAATTCAATCACTCAATTGATCTGAAGAAATTTTCTTATTTTCTTTAAATATATTTGATTTTATGAAATAAAAATATTTCATGATTCATATAATAAATGTCTACACCAAATGATAGTATATTAAGATTATAAATTATATATCTAAAGATGAATTAATTATTTTTACTTTATGAATATTAGTAAAAAATAAACATAGTAATTTTAAAAAAATTAGAATTAATTGATTGATTATGCAATTTAAAGAATATTTTTTAGTGTTCAATATTTTTTTAAAGGCACAAATATAAAGACCAAGATTCTAAAACTTTTGTTATATTTTGAATTGAGATTTTATAAATATAGAGACCGAGATTTTAATATTGCTTATTGTTTTAAGAAAAAATAAAAATAAAAACATACGCACTTAATAAATCTTAGCCTGATTTTTTAAATAATGACATGAACTAAAGCCCAAAATTTAAGGTAACATTTAATGCTATATGATTTTTAAAGAAAAAAATAAGAAAAATAATAAAATTTACTATTTATAGGCTGCATTAAATTTTGACCTATTCTTTTGCTACTATTTTTGATAAATAGTAATTCTTATTATATATAGATAGATTCAAATTTAAGTCAATTAATCCTTTAATTAGGGAAGGAGAGATTACACGGGATTTTATACATTAACTCTCCTTATATTCTCTCTCATCTCTCCCTATTCCTTTATTTTCTTTTTTCTTCTTCTTTTCATCCGACCAATTTTGTTCTGGTTTTGCAGTACACTTTGAATCCGTCCGCAATTTCGTTAGGGTTTTGATTAGGGAGATGGAAACGGCAAACTGGGACATCCGATCTGGAACTGGCTGTCCGCTGCCCCCAGCCTGCAACCCATATTCACGGCCAAAGCCCCAAGGAAGGGAACCAATCGGAGATCCCAGCGCCGCCGTCGTTGCACGAAGTGCTGGCGGAGGCGTTTATGAACTGGATGTTGAGGTCGGTGGAGGTGAGGACGGGAAGCCCAGCCTCGTCCGACGCTTGGGCAAGGTGGAAGGTCACAGGGAGGCCCCCGGCGGAGCCCGGCGTGGCGTTTGTGATGAAAGATCATAGGGCCTTTGCTTTTGAATCGTTCGTTTGCAGAGATATTTTTGAAGGGTTCGATAGCCCCAATTTTTCGATCGAGGGTGACAATCTGTTTCCGTCCGGCGAATTTTGGTAGGGATGAATTAAATGGGGACAGATAGATGCGACGTACGTGGTAGAGTAATCATATTTCAGAATTTCGGAATAAAGTTCATTTGTTTTACCAAGTCTCGCAAATGTATCGTTTGACCAATGAAGTTTTAGTTTGTATTTTACTTGGTCTTGCAAAAATACTAATTGTGGTGTAAATAATCAAGAATCATACCATGTTTTTTTCCAACACTTCCGATTTGTAGTTTGCTTAGTTTTGTTTAGTTTTATGAATGTATGTTTGTTTTTTCTGAACAATGTTTTATTTATAGTTTATGTTTGGTATATTAGAAGATTTTTTTGTTGAAAACGAATTTGACAAACCATACACTAATTTTTTTGGTGTATATGTATGGTTTCTATTCAATATATTTTCAGTATATGATAAAGAAATTTATCGCGAGTTTTTTTCTGTGTATATGTATGGTTTATATTTAGTATATTTTCGGTACATGATAAATAAATTTATCGCGAGACATAATTTTTATGTATAAAATCAGTTTATATTCAACATAAACTGATTTTTTTGTTGTTGTTGTGTATATGTATGGTTTATATTAAGTAACATGTTATAATATGTTTATAAACTATATATATACTTTTATGTATAAAAGTTAAAAAAAAAAATTTGATGGAAGACATGTTTTTCATTACAACATATACTGAATATATACTAACATAAACTCAATATATATCACTTGACAGATGCGCGAATTAAGAAATTAAATGCGAGTAAATTATTTATTTTCAGCGCATAAAAATGGGGATGGAGGTGAGAAGGATATGGTAATTGCCTTTAGGCATTAATATAGATAAATAAGGGTTTTTAGGTAGAGATATAATTATTTCAACTTGTATGGTAAAGTTGCAATTAATTTAAAATCACATAGCATAAATAAAACTTTTCCTTTAATTTTTATTTATAAATTAGCTAAACAAACACAATAATAATACAAATATACCTAAGATGCAAGTCAACAGTTTTTAAGATATTTTTGGGTAAATTAAATTTGATTAAATCATTAATTGGTACATATATTATTACCAAATAGATATTATATATCTCTCTCTGCAAAATCGTTCTCCGTCTCTATTCAAAAATTTCCATTCCTTTCTCCAATTTTCTCAATGGTGAAGACAAAACTCCCAATCTCTACTAGAAAAAAACCGAGAAATGGTGGGAGAAGACTGGTGGTGGGCGGCGACGGTCAGGAATCGACTTCACCAGGTTCCGATCGAGACTAACGACCGTCTCCGCCGCGATTGTGCACATTTAGATTTATATATTTTGCTATGCAAAGTTTATTTCCCTTTTTATTTATTCTTTTGATAAGTTGTGTGGTCTGTAATTCGAAAAAAACATCCATCATTCAAGTTACTGTTTTCATTCCTTATTTGGTTTAATTTATTTTTACTCTCCTTCTCAATAAGGGCATGGTACAAGAGTGTAATCTGAATGCTTTCAAGGACTCCATTTATTTCGTCGGGATACTTTTTGTTTTTTTTTTTCAAGATTNTTCTTTTGGAATTTTGATTTTGTTGAGTATATGTTCAAGGACTCCATTTATTTCGTAGGGATACTTTTTTCTTTTTTTTTTCCAAGAGTTGGCGATATCTTTTCCTTTTTCCTGATCCTCGTTTATAAGTGTCTTATTTTGGAATTTTGATTTTGTTGAGTACATATACAACATATCAACAGTATATATTCATAGCAGTATATGTTGTCTGTATAGGCATGAAGTATATGTTCACAGCAGTATATGTTGCGTGTATAGGCAGACAATATATGTGGTGTGTATAGGGAGTATATGTTCAGTATATAAGAAGTTTTCTTTGTAAACTATTAAGTATATGGTGTGTGTATATGGAGTATATGTTCAGCATATTCAGAAGATTTGTTTGTATAAGGAATATAAGTAACTGGTATAATATGTTTATATATACTTTTATGTCTAAAATTTAAAAAAGAAAAAAAAAAGAAGACATAATTTTTTTATGGAAGACATGTTTTTCATTGCAACATATACTGAATGAAAAATGATACATAGTCAACTTAGTGTACAACTAGGTTGACAACACAGTTGTACACTAAGTTGGCAATGTAACATTTCTATATACTGAATATATATCAACATAAACGCAAAATATACCACCTAACGGCTGCGTGAATTACAATATATGTTTTTATTTCTCTCTATTAGAAAATGTACAAGCTGCGTGAATTAATGAATTAAATGAGTCAGTTATTATTTTTTATTTCTCTCTCTGCCCACAAAAAGGGGATGAAAGTTGAATGGATATGGTAACTTACTTTAGGCTTTAATGTAGTTATGTATTACATATTAGATAGAGATGTAATTAATTGTTTATGGATTGTATTTTTGCAATATTTTCAAAATCTTGTAGGATAGATGAAAATTTCTCAAATATTTATAGAGGTAGAAAATCATTCCAACAAATTTATGAGGGAGACATGTTTGCAGGTCATATACCCACTTGATGCTACAAAAAACTCTGAAGATGGACAGAGCAGATGGCAGTAACTCTGGAAAGAAAGACAAAGCAGTAAGGGAGAGATACTGGAAGCTGAGGATAAAAGGAAAAATTAAACATCTTATTTGGAAATGCCTCTCTAAGTCTCTACCTACAGGTGTCAATCTTCACAAAAGAGGCCTTCAGGTTGATCAAATGTGTCACTGCTGTGGGGAAGCTCCAGAAACTATAGAGCATATCTTTTTCCAATGTCAAATGTCACAGATGATTTGGAAGATTGCACCTATAGACTCGGGAGACTCCATGAAAGACACTTACAGTTTCAGGGACTGGTGGTGGTGGATTGCCTCTATGGACAGAAAGAAGACTGCAGAGCACAGAATTCATCTATCCACATACATCTTATGGTGGATCTGGAAGTTAAGGAACCTTTGGCTCTTTCAAAAAGCATGGAGGCCAGAAGCTGAAGTAATCAAGCTGGCAACGGCAGACTGGCTTGAATTCAGTGGCTGCAACTCTTCTAACACCGGGCTTTGAATGCAGTGGGAACATGCAGACATGAATGAAGCTTAGGTCCTTTGGTCAGTTGGTTGCATTTGTGTTTTGCTGTGTACAAATTGTTATTTTTACCGATTATCGAATCGAAGGATTCGTTCCCCGGGTCGATCTCACAAGGAAGGCGGTTCGGAATTTAGCTTCGGTATTGATTTCACACAAAAAGAAAATAAAATCCTAAACACTCTAATCAAATAAGGGGGGTTGAATAATTATTAACTAAGAAATAAGATAAACAATAATCTACCTAAAAATATAAACGAAACAACGATGAAGAAGCTAGGGAGTCGGGGATAATTAATTCAAGTTTTATTTGCACACCGGGACATTAATCATTTTATTCTAGATTGACGCTCTCGCTTAAGCATCTAGCGGTTCGCTCCCAATTACTCTTCGTAACAAGGGATTGAACATAGATGAACAAACTTGAGCATACGACACCGGCCAATTATCCCTATCCCAACAACTATCCGTAACAAGGGACGAGTCATCGACAAGCACGTATTTCAATCCAAAACCTATATACTATTCAATTACGAAATCATCTACCTCATGCGAGCCTAAGTCTACGACTTCTCCCCTTTCGGTTCTAACAGTCGCTAATTAAATTAGAAGAGAGTTAATCGACTAATCATATAGAATCAACAAAACCCTAACTCGACTAATCAACATTTAATTGTTTCCAATTGCAAGATCGAAGTGTCACTCTACGATTATATCAATCAATCAAAAAGATTTCATCAATTCGTAATCAAATCAAGCGCACAAGAACGAACAAGTCAATCCCGACAAATACACATTAAACGAGAACAATCATCCCCTATCCCTAGCAATAAGAATTAGCTAAGTAATATCAATTCAACACAATCCATCATCTCTCTCAATTCAACCATTATTCATGAATTAAAAATAAAGAGAAGAACTTACAATAAATCGCAATTCCAAGTGTTGAATTTGAATTACAAGCTTAATCCTTGAATATTAATAAAAAGAAGAAGAAAAATGAAAAAGAAAGATGAAGAGAAGAGGAAAAACGAAGAAGAAGAAGAAGAAGAAGAGGAGGAAGGAGAGGAAGGAGAAGAGGAAGAAGAAGGAGAAAAATGAAGAGGGGAGGTTTTTCGTACCTATGGTTCCTCCCACTTCGAGCTGATGGTGAAAGAATCGAGAAGAAAACGAGTTTTTGGGGTTCTTATACCATTATGGGACTTGCAAGGGGCCTTAGCGCCGCTAAGGTGACTTAGCCGTTCGAGTCAGTACCGTGTAGCGCCGCTATTCTGTGTGCCTTAGCGCCGCTAAGGCACCTTAGCGGCGCTAAGGCTCTCTGGCAGCCTGCTGGACTTTGCTTCTCAGGTCCGTTCGGGCTCGTCCGAACTCGGAATTGAGTTCCGTTTTCCTACGCATCGCTAACGAAGCCTTCTACGTAATTGTGCTTTTAAATCCAACTTATTCTTGAAAACCTATTCTCCAAAAGCTTTTGACTTGAAGTTGATGGCTTCCGTGCGCGATTTCACATATCGGGCCCGTTCGGACTCGTCTGAACTCGAAATCGAATTCCGCTTTTTCCTACTTGTAGCCAACGACCCCATCTATCTAACCATTTTTTCTGGCCTGTTTTTTATCTAAATTTATTCCTCACGAGCTTCTGACCTGCACACCAAAAACAAGAAAAAAAAGGGGAAAAACATACGAAAAACACAAAAAGAACCAAAACAAAGGGAAACACGCGATAATCAACAAAATGAACTACAAACCAACAAAAATACCTAAAATGGGGAAAAAAAACGACAAAACAATATGGAAAAACGTAACAAAAATAGGACAAACATGTTTGTCTTTGTTGCTGTTATTTGTTACTTTGGTCATTTTCTTATCTGGTTCGTATTAGAATGTAAAGGTTTCAACATATGCTTGCCAATCGTCTACATTACTCGAAAACAATCAAAGCTCAAAACTTGCGAATCAAGAGGACTTCACGGGTTGTAATGTGGGCTAAGGTAAAGGTACGGATATATATATATATATGTATATATATATATGTGGATAAGAAGCTCAAATAAACAATCAAAGATTCTCGAGTATACTCAAGTATTCTGCTACTCATCCCGAATCAACAACGCAAAACACTTACTGCCCACCCAACATTCCACAAACAACACATAGATGCTCAGAATAAGTTGCAACATCATCACTTAACCTTATTTTTTCTTTTTTTATTTTATTTTATTTGGAAAGTAACTTTTTCCCAACAAGATTGAACCAAAAGAACAACATTCTGTAGGTGTGAACATTAGAGGTCATCCAAGTTTTCTACAGTAGTTTTCCAATGTTCATTACCTATCAAAATGAATCGACTAGTAAGAGGAGCAGAATCCATTCGATTCGTCCTGTGAACTCCCATTTTTTTTTTTTTTTTTTTTTAATATATATATAGGTCAAGCAATAGAAATCCAACTCCAATTCACCTCATTCAACAACGACACCATTTTCACCAATCATCACAAAATCAGTCAACAAAATACAATATATGCATGGCTGACAAGAAAAGGCTCAAGGCTCAAACGAGCTACTAGGGATAATAGCGTTTATGTTCAAAGAACAAGGCTAAAGAGAGCTAATCAAACAAAACGCCTCAATCACTTTCGCAATTTCAAACTCTAATCGATTCCTTTCAAATAAACTCAAGGCAAGTCCTAATCATTCAAGAATATGACCAATATCTCACAAGAAAGAAGAGTAAGGATCAAAATCTCACAAGGCAAATATATGTCACTCAAAGCAATCAAGCATATACCGAGGCAATGACCACAAGTCCGTCATCACAACTTCCCAATTTCATCAAACATTCATCAACAAATCATATAATCCACCAATACCATGCTCAACAACACAAAAACCTAAAACTAGTCCGGTCCACCATATAAGCATGCAAAAATCCGAATAACTCCCCCACACTTAAAATGAGGCAATGTCCTCATTGCTTCAACACCAAACAGGAAGTAAAATAAAGGACCTAGCACTTTTATATAGCGAACCAATACTAGCAACTACCACAAGAACATAAGACTCGAAAGAAAAGACAGGGGAAAGAAACAACTCAAAAAGATAAAAAAGAAAAAGAAAATGGTGTGCAAACTGAAGTAGCATCGAGGGAAATAAGCATTCACGTGCAAGCCGCTCGCCTATGCTCAACCCAAAACCTCGGAATTCCTCATTCAACGCAATCCTCCTGCTCGAACTCACAAACACGTACCTGCCAAGAAAAACACAGAACTCCAACACTCCCATTATTCAAAGATAAAATAAAAGAGCAAAAAGAAAAATATCTAAGAAAGCGATAAATCACTTGGGGTGCCTCCCAAGAAGCGCTTGTTTAACGTCATTAGCTTGACGAAACCTGAGTACGACTCAACCAGGGTCCAGAAAGAAATGGCGATCATGCCACGCCTTCGTATTTTCGAGAAGTGGTAGCCCAGGCAGTTTGGCAAGAAGGCGGGCATGGTGGATCCGGGTGGCTGTGTTCTGGAGGAACCTGACGTGGGAACGAGCAATCCCCAGTAGTTGACATAGAGCTTTTCCCACCCGAACTCTGTCATCAACCCCAGGGATAACGAGCACATCTGTGGAACCAGTCGAGCTAAATCTGGCCCACGTGGTAGCACAGTGTGATGGCTCCGAAGGTGAATGCTCCATCTCGGTAGCAGGAGGAGGGACTCGAGAAATGGTGACATGATCAAGTCCATGAAGCTCCTCCTCCGAAACATCGTCGTCCCGCTGGAGAGCATCATCTTCCTCTTCGGTCTCACACATGTGCATCAGAAAACACGTTTGGGCACCAACCATAAGATGGGAGTTGTCGACTTTTGACTCGATAGAGTCGAGACGTGCTGTTAGATTTTCCATTTGAGCGCTCAATCGAGCACACCCGAGCTCAATCTCCCCTTCCCGGTTTGCTTGGGCCATTATGCCATCGAGGATGAGATCAAGTTTGGCATTGAATCCCGAAGAGTCGTCCTCGAGCTCATCAAAAGGTACGGGTTGTGGACATGGGTCCACAACCATGGACTCTATAGAATCGATGCGCCTTGCTAGACTCTCCAACTGCTCGCTCAACCGGGCACATCTGAGCTCAACCTCCTCTCTTCGACTTGCTTGGGCCATCACTTGAGCCAGGATTAGATCAAGTTTTTCGTTGAATGCGGCCTCTTCTTCTCGAGCTGACTGAGATGTTATAAAATCAAGAATCTGGTCGAGCTTCTCATTATGCTTGTGGGACTCATAAGTTTGCTCGACTGTGTAGGGATCCCAGCACTGCTCGGAAGAGTACGGATATGACTGGTAGTAGCTCCCGTCGTGATAACTCGGCTCGTGACCCCAAGAATGGGTGTGCGGTAAGGGAAACACATGGTTGAAGTTCATACTTCCTGCACACCAAAACAGAACAACCACACGTAGCCACAAAGAGGAAAGAAAAAGAAGATAAAAACAAACAAGACAAAAAGAAAAACAAAGATGCACAAAAGAAAGAACAAAAAAAATACGAAAAACACAAAATGAAGATAAACACAGAAAATAAAATCAAACACCAAAACTAAATATCCTACTTGCCTTCCCCGGCAACGGCGCCAAATTTTTTATGTATAAATTGTTATTTTTACCGAGTACCGAATCGAAGGATTTGTTTCCCGAGTCGATCTCACAAGGAAGGCGGTTCGGAATTTAGCTTCGGTATTGATTTCACACAAAAAGAAATAAAATCCTAAACACTCTAATCAAATAAGGGGGGTTGAATAATTATTAACTAAGAAATAAGATAAACAATAAACTACCTAAAAACAATAATCTACCTAAAAATATAAACGAAACAACGATAAAGAAGCTAGGGAGTCGGGGATAATTAATTCAAGTTTTATTTGCACACTGGGACATTATTCATTCTATTCTAGATTGACGCTCTCGCTTAAGCATCTAGCGGTTCGCTCCCAATAACTCTTCGTAACAAGGGATTGACCATAGACGAACAAACTTGAGCATACAACACAGGCCAATTATCCCAATCCCAATAACTATTCGTAACAAGGGACGAGTCATCGACAAGCACGTATTTCAATCCAAAACCTATAAACTATTCAATTACGAAATCATCTACCTCATGCGAGCCTAAGTCTACGACTTCTCCCCTTTCGGTTTTAACAGTCGCTAATTAAATTAGAAGAGAGTTAATCGACTAATCATATAGAATCAACAAAACCCTAACTCGACTAATCAATATTCAATTGTTTCCAATTGCAAGATCGAAGTGTCACTCTACGATTATACCAGTCAGTCAAACAAGATTTCATCAATTCGTAATCAAATCACCCGCACAAGAACGAACAATTCAAGCCCGACAAATACACGTTAAACGAGAACAATCATCCCCTATCCATAGCAACAAGAATTAGCTAAGTAATATCAATTCAACACAATCCATCATCTCTCTCAATTCAATCATTATTCATGAATTAAAAATAAAGACAAGAACTTACAATAAATTGCAATTCCAAGTGTTGAATTTGAATTACAAACTTAATCCTTGAATACTAATAAAAAGAAGAAGAAAAATGGAAAAGAAAGATGAAGAGAAGAGGAAAAATGAAGAAGAAGAAGAAGAAGAGGAGGAAGGAGAGGAAGGAGAAGAGGAAGAAGAAGGAGAGAAATGAAGGGGGGGAGGTGATTTTCGGACCTAGGGTTCCTTCCCCCTTCGAGCTGATGGTGAAAGAATCGAGAAGAAAACGAGTTTTTGGGGTTCCTATACCATTCTGGGACTTGCAGGGGGTGTTAGCGCCGCTAAGGTGCCTTAGCCGTTCGAGCCAGTACCGTGTAGCACCGCTATCCTGTGTGCCTTAGCGCCGCTAAGGCACCTTAGCGCCGCTAAGGCTCTGGCAGCCTGCTGGAGTTTGCTTCTCGGGTCCGTTCGGGCTCGTCCAAACTCGGAATTGAGTTCCGTTTTTTCTTACGCGTCGCTAACGAATCCTTCTACGTAATTGTGCTTTTAAATCCAATTTATTCTTGAAAACCTATTCTCCCAAAGCTTTTGACTTGAAGGTGATGGCTCCCGTGCGCGATTTCACATATCGGGCCCGTCCGGACTCGTCCGAACTCGAAACGAATTCCGCTTTTTCCTACTTGTAGCCAACGACCCCATCTATCTAACCATGATTTCCTGGCCTGTTTTAGAGCTAAATTTATTCCTCACGGCCTTCTGACCTGCACACCAAAAACAAGAAGAAAAATGAGAAAAAACATACGAAAAACACAAAAAGAACCAAAACAAAGGGAAACACGCGATAATCAACAAAATGAACTACAAACCAACAAAAATACCTAAAATGGGGAAAAAAAACGACAAAACAATATGGAAAAACGTAACAAAAATGGGACAAACATGTTTGTCTTTGTTGCTGTTATTTGTTACTTTGGTCATTTTCTTATCTGGTTCGTATTAGAATGTAAAGGTTTCAAATGGAAGTATTTGCCTTTACTTCTAGACTGATTGGGTAGTGTTTTATGTTATTGTTTAGTAGTCATCTAGGCCACATGTTCATTGTGGTTCTCTTATTATGTTGGATTAAGAGCTAGTCAGCTCTTCAATTGTACCTCTTGAAACTTTGTTTTCATATTATGAGAATTCCTATCGTTCCTTAAAAAAAATGAATGTAATGTAGGTCTCCCACTCCCAAGGCTTGCGCACGCACACAACACATTGTGTCGCTAGTGTACCTCATCCCAATATCCATATATATATATATATATATATATATATATATATGTGAGTGTGTGTGTGTGTTTACATATACGGGGAATTTCAAATTGCAAATTCAAAATTTCAGTATATTTGGCTGCAAATCAAAACTCATAGTGACACTGAGTGTCGGTTTGGTTGGGCATATAGGGCTTGATATCCTCCAAATTGATATTATATCCACACGTTTAACTTGTTTGGTTGAACATGAAAAAGACCATGATATGGTCATGGCCCGGTTTTATTTCCCATATTTTTATTTTTTGGTATTGTGTATCCCATCTCTAGGGGCGGATGCCATATCAAGGCGTTCTGGTGAAATGTCTATTTTACGCCTTCTTAAATATCAAAATTCATGAAAAAATTCACTCGCTTTTCATTTGTCCTCGTCCCGAGTGGCACAAACCCTAACGTGAGAGACGAACACCTGACTGCTCCCAAGATTTGTTCATCTTTGTTTTTTAGATCCGTCGTATGGTGTTCTTAGATCTGTTCATCATTGGCTTTATTATCTTCTCCCTCATCAATTCATCAATCACGGCGGCTCACGAAGGACGATGAAGAGATGTCGAAGTCTGCCCTGTCAACGTTCAGGGCCAAAGAGGAAGAGATAAAGAAGAATAAGGTGAAAATCAAGGAAAACTTCAGGCTCAGCTGGATCAGATTGACGAAGAGACAAAGCGTTTGGTTACTATTCGAGAGGTATTTCCTGATTTTTTTTTTTCTTATTCGTATTCTGATTATTTTCATTGTTTAGTGATGTGCTTTCCTGCTGTGATTCTAAGGTATTTTGTGAAATTTTAAGAGCGAAACTTGAGGTTCTGGTTACAGTTTGCGCCTTTTGTGTATGCGTGTGTTTATAGGAAAAAGGTTGTTATGTTTCTGAATTTGCATTACAGATCTTAAAATTGCAGAACATTTTAAATTCTAAGTTTTGCTTCTAGAATGTAATTTTCTAATAATTGGATTCATATTTGCTTTTGAATTATTTAGTATCTGTTTGTACCCAAATGATTGAATAAAATATGAGTTATGTAATTTCTCTTTGTATGTCCCAAAATTTTATCCACTACATACTGCAATTCCAATGTATGTTTCTTTATCAAAGCTAAAAAAATGGGCACTTTAAATTAATTAGAAAAATCCACTTCTAAAAATAATTTGTATTCTTGTCATTGTATTGGTTTGTGTTACATTCATTTATATCATCTAAATCAAGACTTGTAATTGCTCCATCTAGGAGTGAGGTCTCTGAAGACAGTATTCTATGTTTTGATGCAATGTGCATTGAAGTTTCTGCGGATGACGATTGAGTTGGTGATTCAATCTTGGTCTTACCTTGAGAAACAATGTCTGTAGATGTAAGTTATTTTTCATGAAGTTAACTATCTGAAACTCTTAAAAGTTAATTCATGGTGCCAACACCTTGTGTTATACAATTCTCTGCTTGTCTTACTTCCATTTTAGCCGAGCTAATATTATTCAATCCTTTTCATGTCGAGTACCTTTCAGTTCTTCAAGCATTAAAACCTTATACTTTGAAGTAAATGTTCTAAGGTATGAACAATGAGGATCACAAATCCGACAATTAACTGAATACCTAGGATGATATTGAGGATGTTTTCCTGTTCCCCATGCATTTCATAAGTATATCGTTTTATTTTTATTATTTTTCCCGAGCATCATAACAGTACCTCATGAAATTCTTATATTAAGTTATGAAATTCTTACATCATGCTATGTAATTGCCAGCTTGCCTTGGAATTTATTTCTGAACATTTTCGAGTCCATTAAATTTGGTTTGACTTACCATAATTGTTCAAGCTTCTCAAACTGGTGCATATTTTTCGGGCTGCAAGAAGCTCAACAAGCTGGAGCTCTTGGACTGCGAGATTTATGCTTCTTGCTATCTATACCCTATGTGCTTTGATGCCATCCATCTTTTCAGAATCAAGGTCGAGTGCTCAAGTTCATTTTCTATGTCGAACGTTATTCTTTTAATTTCTAAATTTGTGCTAATCTTAAACTTAAGATAAACCCCCCAATTTCTCCCAGAGATTAGTTTATGGAGCTAAAGCAGAAGCTGCAATTGCTATCAGTTTTGAAGACTTCGTTGTTGATGCACTTAGAAGAACCGGTTTCTATCAAAAGGCTAATTTAGATCTCAAAAGAGATGACGCTAACGAGGCTTCGATTGCAGAGAAAGTGTTGGTTGTAAATTAGTGTATGTATTTTAGTTTCATTTTTTCTTAATTTTTTTTTTTTTTGGTATATATAGCAGAATATTTTTCGACAAGTGTTAATGTAAATAGAGAAATATTAACGTGAGAACGTTTATACTTATTTTTATTGTGTTCTAATATGTTGTTCATTCCTTATTTTCCACGTAGTTTGTTTTATTATTTTGTTTCTACAATTTATATGTTTCTTTTACTCTTTTTTTTTTTATTTAGTACATTGGTTTAGTGTTAAAAAACGTCACTTAACGTGAAATAGAAAGAGCAAAAAATAAGGTGATTGTAAGGATCAATATTGGAAAAACACATTATTTACAATATTAATTATTATTTCAAATCTTGAACCAAACAAGATAATAACTTAATCGGCTTGATATCAACTACTACCAAGTATCAACAAACACAACTATAGAAAAGATACAATCAAGTGGATACCCACTTAAGCCCAAGAATGATAAGATCAAGCCCAATACAACTTTTGAACCAAACTGACCTGATAGTATTGCGGAAANAAAAACCCACATAATATTATGAATCCACGATAGAAATCAACGGAATCAGTCTCCTCAAATTTCATAATCCAATGGTACATAAGGCTCTCCATGAATAACGATACAGATGGGAAAACTCTAAACAGACATTGAGACAATCATGTGTAGGATCAATCTCCGCTCAGTCAAAGCCTCAGGGTTTGCTCCAGAGGCCCATCATGCTGTAAATTTCTTTAACACGGTCAGATTAAGAGCTTCTCGATTGCGTCCTGCATTACACACCAAAACCAACATTATTAATATATATTAACCTAATATTTTGGTTTACTTTCAATAGAAACGAAATATGAAATTCTTAAGTTGCAAACTGTATCAAGGCCATTCCCATGTTACCTTCAACTGCTGAATTTGCGATTTCAGTTGGCTCCCCTCATTGCTAGTAACAGAACAGGCAATAACAGGTCGGGTAACTCCACATGCACGACCAAGAGCTTGCTTAGACGGGACAAAAACATACGGCACATTCTGCAATCACATGAATCAACAGCTCAGTTGCTTCTTTTGCCACTGGTAACAATATGAAGGATTTACTGAAAGAGTCCAAACAGAATAACCAACACAACACTTGAAAATTTTTTATTTTTCTCCATTAGTTATCAAGTGGATCATCACTGCCTGTCACATTTTCCTTATCCCTGACATATTAATGTACGCATACATTGATATCATGCTTAAAAGATGCAAAACACCATAAGAACCATGCGAATTATATATTGCTGTGGCATCCCTTGCTGTTATTGTTTACCAGGCGAGATATTACAGAATGGAAACTACAGCCAAAACATGCACTGTAACGAGTATCAAATGCTTACCAAAAATGTGAACCGATTTTAAATCACCACACTCGAGTCCTGTAGAAAATAACCTTGGAACGGGACAAGGGGAATAGTGCCAAGGAAAAATAAAAACGATCTAGAATGTGAAGGATTCCTTGCACAACTTGTAACTTAATAGATTTACTAGTCAAATTAATGGTGTCAAGTAGACGCTCGAACATAATTATACTTCATGATGTTCTTCATCCTCTAAACTCAGATTGCATGTGAAGCGTAGGATTTGGAAAATGACAATATTTAATTATACTAACCAACTTATAATGCGAGACAAATAATGACAAGATGCAATCAGATTAAAGCTTGAAGAAATTAGCACGCATACATGTTTTATTACCTCAAAAGATCCTTTTCTCAAATCGAAATACCACTACCCAAATATTATAAATGATACTGTTGCTGCTGGATAAAAAATGAACCAAAACTTGTCATTTCATGCACAAGATTATGTTTAATGGAATGTAACTAACTTTTAGGTATATTGGACTACGAGCAAAAGTTGTATATACTTTTATCATAAATATTACCCTAGTTCCAAAAATAGTCAACAACTATCCATTTATGCCATATTGTCAAAGCACAAGCATACAATATCCCCAACATTCAAAACAAAAATAAAACCCATTCTTCACACAAGCAAATATTCCACTAACTAAGCAATCTCCATACCGATAAACAATATCTAAAAGAAAATATCAGTAACACGCGTGAATTTGACGTGCCTATCAATAGAAAGTTACCTTATCCTCAGCCAGAAGGGGGAGGTGGAGAAGGATCTCAAGTGGCTCAGTATCAGCCGCCATCACAACGAACTCAGAAATCCCTCTGTTCAAGGTCTTAGTTGCTGAAACAATTCATCATCAAAAAACCAGAAAGAACTCCTTAATATCAATCAAGACATACATTTCCAATAAAATATGCGTAAAAGGTTTGTAGACATAGTAACTCTAGCCCACCTTCATTAGCACCCTTTTTGAGCTGCTTGTAGTTAGCGGCTTGCTGAACCAAGTCAAGAATAGTAATGGTGAGCTGGGCATCTGCCAACGGGTAGGCTTTAGGGTTCACAGCTTCTGCAGTCTATTTTCACACATAATACACGCACAAATTGCACCGAAAATCAGGGAAAATCAGGCAAATAGATGGATCATACAGAAATCAATACTCTGAAATGCGAGTTAAAGTCAAACTAGAAAGAGTACCATGATAGCGATGAATCCTTGAACAGTACGTCAGCGCTGATACTGCGAAGAATTTTTCACAGGGTTTTGACAAAGCACGGAGAGAGAATTAGGATTTAGGGTTGGCTGATTATATAGGTACTGTCTTACTTCTCGGCCCAGATAAGAAAAGCCCATGCTCGGAAAAGAGAATTTTTCATTTTTTTCCGTTAATTTTTCAATAAATTTTCCCCAATATAAGTTTTATCAAACATGGTATCCATATTTATATATTCTGAAAATCGGGTCAATCATTGAACCGGTCAAGCTACTGATTCAATTGTTCACTAGTCTGATGACGAAGATCGTATATCTCGATAACTTGGAGTGCCTCGAAAGTTACTTGTCAAGCTTTCCTTCTCGGCGATAGGTTGTGAAAGACTCAAATTTTTCCTTGTCTTCTCACGATTTTGAGACAGCTCGGACGTGATATCTTTGTCAAACTCGAACTTATGACGAATTATGCGGTGAAACGCCCTTTTCGACACAAGAATTTTGCGATAAAAATCTAAGAATTCTAACACAAGAAATTGGTGACCGAATGTCGATTTTCTATTAACTTCAGTCCATGAAAAATAATTGTGAATACATAGGTTTATTTATAGAAGAGAATACTATCCTATAGGAAATAAAATAGTAGTTCTATGAGGAATTTAATTCTAATCCTAAGGAAATAATAAATATAGAATCTTAGGAATTACCAAATAATTTGGCACATGCCAATTAATCCAAAACATCTAAACGTACAAGGAATAATTAACTAATAAACTAGATATGCAATCTAGAAGATTTCTTTCGAGAAAGTCCAACTTGCGCTCCAAGTCATGTTGCTTGCGCCCAGACCTAGGTCTGCTTGGTCTCCTGGTCGTTGGCCCGATCTTCTCGCGCGGGTTTCCAGCTGGCGCGCGTCCCGTCTGTGCTCCTGAATTGTCGGTCTTCAGCGTGATGATCGCGATGCTCTGTCCAGGTAACTCATGCTGCTCTCGCATGCTATTCGCCCGCACCTGCTCGTTTCGCGCTCGGGAAAAATCTCGCCCAGGTCGCGAGCCTGTTGTACGCTAGTCGTCTCGTCGTTGGTAGCGCGGTGCTGCGCGCGTATCTGCCTGTCTCGCGGTCGCGCCTGCTATACCACGCAGTCGTCGCGGTCTCACCGGGTCTCTCCATAGGACTGAGAGAAATAGTATAGTCAAGATCCTTCTTAAAATGGGTTTCCATTCAACTTTTGTCCAGTGGATTTTTTATTGCATTTTTACCTCTGTTTTTTTCTTTAATGTGAATAGAAAGGTGTGGTTTGGTGAAACTTCAAGAGGGATTAGGCAAGGAGATCTATTATCTCCTTACATTTTTATTCTGGTTGTTGAAGCTTTCTCCAGGTTAATTGCGGAGGAAGTGGAAAATGAAACTTCAAGAGGTTGAATATAACCAGAAGGGGGACTTCTCTTACATTTATTTTTTGTTGATGACTCTTTGATGTTTTGTGCTGCTAATGTTCCTCAAGTTGTTATGTTGCTTCAGATTATAGATAAGTATATAGCTTTCACTAGGCAAAGGGTCAACCTTTTGAAAATTGCAGTATTTTTTTTAGCAAGAACACATATCTCCATCTTCAAAGGGATATCTGCAACATTCTAGAGGGAATCAGTGTCCATAGATCCTCCAGTTATCTGGGGTGCCTTTTGGGATTGACAAATCAAAGAAAGAGTCCTTTGAGTTTGTGCTGATTGCAGTCAAGGGTGGCTTGTCAACTGGAAAAATAAGTTTCTATTTTCAACTGGGAAAGAGGTATTGATTACAGTTGTACTTAATGCTCTCTCAGTGTTCATAATGTCTTGTTTTTGTCTCCCTATAAGCATTTGCCAGGAAATCCCAAGCTTGTGTGCTAAGTTCTAGTGGAGTTCAGGTGATGACCAAACACAAGGGATACACTGGAAGGGGTGGAAGTGGATGGTTACACCTAAGGAGTGGGGTGGGCTGGGGTTCCATGATGTGCAACTGCTGGCAACAAAACCAAATCTTTTGGTAAATAAGATCCTGAAAAAAAGATATTACTCTGAGGGGTGCATTTTTTAAGCCAAGAGAACTCAGAGATCATTCTGGATGTGGAATAGTTGGGTTAACGTGATGCATAAGTACTGCCACTTCTTTAGGAGGGAGGTTAGAGATGGTTGAATACAAGGATAAAAAGAGACCCTTAGGTGCCAGAGGTGAAATTAGGTATACCAGAAGCTATAAGTGATAATGTGAGATAACTTACTTGGGTGAAAGAGCTTATTGCTGAGGGAGGCACAAACTGCAATGACAGCTTCTTAGAGAGATTTTCACAGGGGCAGACTGTGAAGCTATCCTCGGAATTAATATTCTCAACCCAACATTGAAAGACATATGGATCTGGACTTGGGGTGGGGGGGAGGTGGGGGTGGGGAAGGCAGATTCTCAGTGGCTTGTGCTTACTCTAATCTCATGAGGGAGAAATTCACAGCCGGGACACTCCTGAGAGCAGCAGATCTAAAAGAAGTGCAAAGAAGGCTAGAGACAAGTGTTGGAAGTTAAAGGTTAAAAGGCAAGCTAAAACACTTCATTTAAAAGTGTTTCTCTGGGGCATTACAAGTTAATCTCAGATATATATTTATATGAGTAACTGTTGATAGTATTTGTAAATGTTGGGTGATGAGAAGGAATCCATAGTCCACCTGTTGTTCAAGTGTCCAAGGGCTCAACAGGTATGGAAACTCTCACCTCTGACTTGGGACCCTAATCAGAGTGCCATTACCTTCAAGGATTGGTGGTGGAAGATTTCTAGCCTTGACAACTCAAATATAGCAGAAGCTCGAATCCAACTATCCACTTATATTTTGTGGTGGCTTTGAAAAGCCCACAACATGTGGGTCTTTCAGAACAGGTGGTTGAATGATAGACATTGTACACTCTGCTGTAAGAGTGGACTGAGTTTGTTGCAGTGTAGTGCAAGTTCTTGCAGCTTTGCAGGGGGATTGGAGTCTAGGTTCTTTTATGTTCAGTGGTCTATTTCTCCCTTGCAGCTTTGTGTGTTTGGCTTTCTGGTTGTTTGTGTGGTTTGCAGCTGCTGGTTTGTAGACCAAATGAGTCAAATGGTAGTGTTTGCTAGTTGTTGTGTTTGGTGTGGCCACTTGCATAAGGTAATTCTTTTTTTTAGTTTATTTGAATGGGCTAGTTAAGCCAGTAAGACTTTTTTCCAGTTGGTTATGGAGGTTTCAACTATCGATTAAAAAAAAAAAACATATTTTGTTAAATTAATTAACAAATACTTACAAAGTCGTATTATAATTAGTATCAGTTTTGTATGAATATATTTTGCTAAATGAATTTATTGAAAAATGAAAAAAATGGGATTTATGTTTCCAGTGCCAAATTAATACACATGCAAAGTCACTGCTAAGCTATTTACAAAATAATCCATAACACGATTCAACACATATTACTAAGGGAATGTATTGTTTTGAGATTTTAAGCGACATTTTGACTTTTTTAGATTTTAGATTTATGAGGAATTCTATAAAATTTTAAATCCAAGATTTGCATATGGTTTTTTTCTTTTGAAATATCAGCAAATATTAAAAAGTCCTAACAAATTATAGTTTCAAATAAGTTTAAATACATTAGATTTTGTAAGAATTTTTAAAATAAATACCTCGAGACTTTTAAAAGTCTGAAAAAAAAAATCTTTAAAAGTCAAAGTTAAATACAACAGAATATATAACATCTTACAAAATTTTAGATATCTCAAATGTATACATTAAAACTATCAAATGATATTTCATTGTAAGTTATAACTTTTAATAGCGTATAATGGATTGTTTTTCATTTTGTTATATATTTGATTTATAAAACATACCCAAAATAATGTTTTGCCGTCGTACGTGTGTACTAGTTTATTTATGAAAGACAAAAATTCTATGGAGCCATTGGATGGTTTTCTTATGGAGTCATTCATCACTTAATGTATTGACACCTGTTCAAATGTGTATTTATTGCAGGACACGTGTCAATACACTATTTGTGAATAACTATGGATAACTCTATAAGCTGAGTCATCGGATGACTCCATAGTAAAACTGTTATACAAGAATGATTTTATTTTTCCATCTCATCCTACATTCACTGAATATAACAAGTATTGCTCGCATATTTATATTCACCTATTATGTCCAATCACAATTTTACTCTTTTAATTTAAGATCAACGATACATCATTTTATTTCATATTATATCAACTTAAACTCTATAAATTTTCATTCTTTGAGAAAATATTCATCCATTCCTAACCAGCAGAAAATTCGTATTCAAATAAAAGACAGGGAAAAGAAAAAAGAAAATACGTATTCACATTTTAATTTATTTATATGATATTATCATTTCCAATAAAAGAAAAAAAGACTAAAAGACTGAACTGTATTTTTGTCCAAAAAATAAATAAATAAATAAATGCACTAACAAATAAAGATTCGAAAGAGGGGTTATAACATCACTGCACACAATCTCTAAAATTGAGCTTAAACCATAAATTTGAGCCAGCAGTAGTTGGATTGGCTCAAAGAAAAGAAGCATATGAAAAACAAAATATTTAAACCATCTTCTCACCGATGAAGATCTAAGAGTACATATGGTTAATTCTGTTCAGTACAAGATCCAGACCGTCAATTTCAAAATATATAACCGCTAATCATTCTGATCCAAAGGGTCGACTGAGAACAATGTCCGGTGCTCCATGCTTGTATGTTACAATCCAGCAGATTTCTCCAACTTCTGGATTTGATTCAGGAATATCCATGTCATCTGTACAAATGAAACAAGCATTTTTTACCTTTTTAGGGGAAAAATAATCCATAATAAACGGAACAAGTTTAAATTGCATTTCTGAGAGAGAGAGAGAGAGAGAGAGAGAGAGAGATGACTATGCTATGGGGGGTACCATGACATGAGGCGCGATTCGAACACAATACACAGGGAATCCTGTATAGAATTTGAAGGGCCCACCAGACTTGAGTGTCTTCATGGCACAATCAAGAGAACCAGTGTACGGATACTTCCCTTCGGCATCTGGCTGCATTTTCTGTATTTGGGTCTTCACATAATCAAATGGCAAGCTACAAGCTGACGCAAAGAATCCCGATACAGAACTAGCCCCTGAAGAGAGATGAAAACCAAAAAATAAAAAATAAAAAAAAATAAAAAATATTGTAGTTGCCAAAAGTCCATATTACGAGGTTTGTTCCAAGCATTTTTACGATCTTTTACCTGATAAGACAGTCCTTGGAGCTTACTAAGACGATGTTTAGAGTATTGTAAGTGTTTGCAATGGAACTAATATGTAAATAGTGATAATTAACTGATTTTTTTTTTTTTTTTTTTCTAATTAATTGAGATAGTTAAAATACATAACTAAGAAGTTATAAAATGTTTAATATAATAAAAAAGGTTGCTCATTCCGTAAACTAGGATTGTAAACAAATCGAATCAAGATATTCGATTCGGATTCGTTAAAATATTCGAGGATTTGAATTCGTAAACGAACTCATTTTTTTATTCGTATTCGACTCGTTTAGAATATTCGAACATATTCGATTCGATTCGAAATTCGTTTTCAGAAAAAATAATCAGAAAAAAAATTATAATTACAAAAATATTGTTGATGTTTTTCCTATCAAATTTGAGATGTTTTTACTTTTTATGTTATAAAAACATTAGGAATATAACATTATATATAAATATAAACAAAATGTATACTATATATAACTTATAAAATTTACATAATTGTTAACGAATCGAATATCATAATTTCAAATCGAATATCTACAAATTCGAATTTGAATTCGTTTAACTTTCGAATATAAAACATTATTCGTATTCGAATTCGAATTCGAATAATTCGAATCACGAATATCGAATTCGAATATCGAATCGAGTCAAAAAAATTCGATTTGTTTACAAGCCTACCGTAAACAACTCATACACTACTAACACCTTATTTAGGAAATTCATATAATCTCACCTAGCACTGTAGCAGCCTCACCAAAACCGAGAGAGTCCTTGAAGAACTCGACACTCTGGTCATACGATGCAAGCATGCCCATGTTAAGAGCCATTGCCCTCACAACCGTGGGGCCCGCACCTTTCCAAAGAGCAAGGACACCTTCATCGGCCACTATACGGTAAAGCGCGTGGAACGCATTCGTGTAATTCCGCCTTTGGGCAGCTGGTAAAGTCGCATCCGCCTGCATGCGTATGAGCGCCAGATCAGCAGGGCTGCCAACCGATGCCCCAATGGCACCTGCCGTCAGCCCACACAACGCCTTCTGATAAAGAGGTAACGGCTTTCCATCATTCGCCTCCACTGCCTTGGCCGTCAAAATTCTACACAGGAGATTGGTTAGCAGAAAGAAGAGCAATACCGGAAAAACCCAATTTTCACTGTTTCTGATGTTCGATTCTCACAGAGTGTTCTTCAGGCAGGCAGTAGTGTGAGGACAATGAAATCAATGTGATAGTATTAAAGAATTTAATATTTTGAACTTGGTTGTTTCATTTGCCAATAAACACACCTCACAGAAAAATCATTTACCGTGTGTTGGTAGTCAAACTGCACCAGCATAACAAAGTCTAAATGTACCTTAATTCAAAATCAGTGTATTTTCTCACTTTTTATTTTGAACATTTTTTATATGCAACTTAAAACCAAGAAATCATGGTCTAGCGCCCAAATATCCTAAGGGACAAAAAGGCATGGATTGCCCATGTCAGGAAACTCAACTAGAAAGCTCGTTAAAATTCAACCGTAAAATAAAATAGCAGATTATATGATAAACTAACACTCGCCTGCACATGCAGTACAGAGCGAAGGATGAGCAATAGCAAAGGAAAAGAGCTGTAGCTTTTAGCCATCAAAAGCACAATGAATTTTGTCCTCAGACAATCATCTCACTTGATTAATTTCAACATGATCATGAATCCATGAAGCTACAAGGCCCACGGAAAATACGTACTTGAATGATCCAAGACGTGCTGTCGTATATGTAGCCTGTCTAAGAAGCCCAGCAGACAAACCCTGTACACAAACAAACTTGTTAGATATGAAGGCATGTCACAAGACGGTTGAAATTGAAACACCACACATATTTAAGCCTCTTATATGTTCACACTGAACCCATAAAATGAACCAACAGAGGTTATTCATATAAACAAATATAAGGAAACAAAGGTGTATAAGCATCTAGCAAAATGAGGAAAGAGAAATTGAAAATATAGAATTCTCAGATTTTTCCCATTCAACAACAAAAGATGTGCAGAATACAATAAAATTGAATTCTACTTACACAGAATACAAACCACTACAAAATTGTTCCTGGAAGATTATCCACTGATGTAAAAGAGCTGATGGTGCATACATTTCTAAAATTATTGGATCATTCTTGCGTAGTGAGTCAAATAACTCCTTGAAATTCCGAATGCATACCAATTTCACATTCGTCAACTATAAAAATAACAAGCTCCAAATATAAATCATGAATCATACGTGAAGTGCTGATTCAAACAACTAAAAACTGTTTCCAGTTAAGATCTTACTATGCCACAACTAGCTATGTCCAACAACTAAGCAATTTAAAGTGACCCTCGCACACCTCAGTAAAACAAATTTAGCTTGATGATTGAACTAATATAGGCTAGCCAACGTCATCACATTAGCCATTTAAATAAGTACTGTTGAAAATGTCATTCAACCACCTTTGAAATCATTAGAAAACTAATCATGTGTCGCAAACGAATACCGGATACCAACTCTAATCCCAAAAGTACAACTTCACAATTCCACTCATCTTTAAATGGTCCATGAAAGATGTCCAAAACAACGACCAGCACTGACCTTGTAAAAAGCACCTACACCTTCACTTTTTAGCATGTTTTTGGTCACCTCAGCAGCCGAACCCTGGCCAAGCTGTATTCTCACCTGAAAATGAAGGAAAATCAAGAAATACACCTCACAGATAAGAAAAACAACACCCTTCACCTCATATAAACACCAAAAAGGAAGTCTCAACATCTTCCATGTGAAGATTTGGAAAGGATTAGATCCAAACATAAACCAGGAAAAAAAATATAATTTTCTACTCAACGCGAAACAGTAGTACTAGTACATCGTCAAACTCCACGAACGGAAATGAGATCTGAAATCTAGCTTCCGTGAGAAGCATTTCACAAAAACATGATATGAAGCAATCCAACAAACACAGAAAATGAAAAAGGAAAAGACCCATTTGATCAAAGATGGGAAATGATGCCTAGAGCAAAAATTCGTGAGTGTAAAATCAATTTACGAAAATACGAAGAGAGAAAAAGAAATTTGAAAAACTCAGTCGAATTTATACGAAGAATCCCAATGGTATACACGCGTGCACAAAAGCATAAGTACCTTAATCATATCAATGGGCTGTATAACACAGGTAGCAAGCATACCGGAGGCACCGCCATTGACGAACGGCTTCACCGTGTTCCAAACTCCAGCTGATTTCGGCTTCTCTTCTCCCATTTCGTTAGCTTTTCCTTTCTTTTAATTACTTTTTTCCCTACTAATTTCTTCCCAAGCAGAGTAGCTAGTGACCAGACAGAGCAATGAGTATGTGGTGAACAATATGACTGATGTCTGTTGATTGGTGACTAGTGATTGTGGTAATTAATCTTTGAATATAATAATATTTAAATTTGTGCTGACATATCCCCTTATATATTAATTCCGAACGTGCTGAGTCTATGTAGCAAGCTCGCATGCTTCGGGATTGTATATGGCAAAATTACATGTTTCGTTATTAGGCTTGGATAGATTTAATTTACATCTAATCCAAAAATATTTAGGTTCGGGATAAATGTTGATTATTTATGGTAGAGGTGAGCGCGGTTTGAGACGGTCCTAAATTTGACTTGTCCGGATACTGATCGCACTCTTATGAATCGGTCTATGAACGGTCCGGGATGCGACACCGTCCCCACCCAAAAGTTAATATTTAAACATAATAATATTATATATCTCAAACACCTATATGCTATAATCTATATAACGTAATATACATGTTAATTACAAAAATTATATAACGTAATATACATGTTAATTACAAAATTATATTTTAGAGAACTAAAGTAAACTAAACTAAAATAAATGTTTTTATTTTTAGTCTAATAATTATTAAAAGTATATATTATCACATCCAGCTCAGGATCCTACTCTGGAAAGGATGAAACAGCTGCAGGCTAGCGTAGAAGGCATGGTAGCACCTTGAATTCACGGCCATCCGTTTGCGAAGGAGATTCTAGAGGTCGATCTGTTGAATAATTTTCACGAGTTTGATCTATCTTATAACAGTTCGACGAGACATCTCAGGTCTTTCTAGAACATAGTGGTCCTTCAGAGTTATAGCGATGCAGTGTGGTGTAGGGCTTTTCTAACAACCCTGAATGGATCCTCACAAGATTTGTTTAATCAGTTGCCGACTGGATTGATCTACAGCTTTGAGAGACTGGTCTCTTAATTCGTAAACCAGTTTTCTAGTGCGAGGAAGCACGAAATTACCTACCTCGCCCCGATCATCATGCAACAGAGATAAGGGGAGACCCTTCAAGAGTACATGGCCCACACTAAGGAGGGTGTGAAGGACCAATTGGCCCCTGAGGAGATTAGGCTAGGAGTTCTCATCAGAGGTCTCCGACCAGGTCCATGCAGAAAGTCATTGGCAAAGAGGCCAGCAAGGTCTTTTGACGAGTTGTTGTCCAGATGCAATAAGTATATCAACATGGAGGAGGGCCGAAGTCAACTTTCTGTCGAGTGACAAGACTAAGGTCAAGCGATCGGAGGAGAGGCCTCACTCAGATGACAAGAGGTCTTCCAATAAAGACTCGAGGTCGGACAAATGCAACAAGGTGGGGTACAAGTCAGGGCAGTATGCGCCCTTAACTGTACTCCAGATTGAGTGTTCAAGGTCCTCAAGAAATAAGGTGACAAGAGGATCTTTTCCTGACCTAACCCCATCCCGAAGAAGAGAGGGTATGTGCCCTCATGAGGTGATCCGTATTGTCGGTAAAATAGGGATGATGGCAATTCAACCAACAGTTGTAGGGAGGTTGAGGATGATATTGAGAGGTTTATTCAAGCGGGGCATATCAAAGAGTTTGTTCTGAAAGATAAGGAAATGAAAGAGGATTGAGAGGTCGCAGAGAAAAAGAGGCGACTTGATAAGCCAGATGAAAGACCATCCAAAAGGGGTGTGATCCAAATGATCGTGGGAGGTCCCGCTGATGGGGACTCCCACAGCGCGCGGAAGAGGACCTATCTCGTCAAGGATGTAACAGAGGTTCAAGTTGAGCAATCACAACCCGAGGTTGTTCTGAAGTTCGGGTTCAAAGATGTGTAGGGAATTATTACCCCTCACAATGACGCCTTGATCATCACTGTTGAGGTATCCAGTTACGACGTGCAAAGGGTGTTCATCTACACAGGGAGCTCGGTCAAGATTATCTTTTTGCAATGCCTCATGTAGATAGACCTTGATGTCAAAATAGATCCAATAAATACAGCCTTTATGGGTTCAGTGGCAATGAGGTCACATTGATTGGGGAGGTGCGCTTACCCGTGGTGTTGGGACTGCCACCCATAAGAAAGGTCAAGATGGTCCGTTTTTTGGTGGTAGACACCAGCTCGGCATACAACATAATTCTCAAGTTGGTCTAAAGATGGAGCTTAAAAGGGACCTATCCTTGAAGGAGAGGTCAAGAAGGTGATGATTGTCGGAAGTCACCTCCAGAGGAAATCTAAGTTCCCCTCATTGCTTTGTTTAGGGAGTATGCAAACGTCTTTGTCATTTCAGTTGATGACCTAACAACACTGTACTAAAAGTCGGCCTAGACGCCAGTCTAGGCGGTGTCTAGGCGCTAGGCGACACCTAAGCAGTCGTATTAGGAGCTCCAAAGATTAGGCGACGCCTAGACGGGCTAAGCTCTTGTGAGGGTACTCGTGCTTAGGTGGCGTCTAGACGCCTGTATAATTTTTTTTTTCAATTTTTTTAATTTAGTTTTAAAAAAATAAAAAATATTAATTTGTACACATGAAATTTATATTAATTGTATAATAATAATATTAATGATTATTCACAATTAATACGATAATTATGATTGCATATTTTTTATAATCTTTCTATTCGACCATATTATTTAATATATTTTTAATAATATATCTTATAAATTATGCATGATGATAAATATAAATAAACTTTTTTTTTTTCTCGACCCGCCTAGCGAGCGCCTAGCGAATTTTAGAACATTGTCTAATTGGAATAAACCCAGAGATAGCCGAGAACACGCAGAATATCATACGACTGTGAAGCCGTTGAAGCAGAAGAGAAGGTACTTTGGTGTGGAGCTCGACCTTGTGATCAAGGGCGGGTCGATAAATTGTTGAAGGCATGTCATATTAGACTTATCGAGTTCCTAGAGTGGTTGTCCAACTCTATGATGGTCAAGAAGGGAGAGGGCTAGTGGCAAATGTGCATCGATTTCATGACCTCAATAAGGAGTGCCCAAAGGATCACTACCCTCTTCCCAGAATAGACCAGCTCGTTGACTCAACAGCAGGGTGCGAGTTGCTCGGTATGATGGACACTTTCTAGGAATACCACCAGATACCCTTGGCGGTTGAAGACCAGAAGAATGTAGGCTTTGTGACGTCCAAAGGCACCTATTACTATGCGGTGATGCCTTTGACTTAAGAACGCGGAGGCAACCTACCATAGGTTAGTAGACGAGATGTTCAAGGACCAGATTAGAAAGAGCATGGAGGTCTACGTGGATGACATGCTCGTGAAGAGAAAAAGAGCTTAGAGTCATGTCAGTGGCCTGAAGAAGACTTTCGATACGTTGCGGCTACGACATAAATATCAATCCAGCAAAAGTGTAAATTCGTGGTCAGGTCGAACAGGTTTCTAGGGTACCTGGTTACAGAAAAGGAGATCAAGGTCAAACCATAGAAGGTAAAGGCAGTGCTTGATATGCAGGCGCCGAAGAGTTTAAAGGAGGTCCAAGTCCTCAAAGGTTGTTTGGTCGGGCTAAGTAGGCTTTGCACAGTCGTTTGAGAAGAGCTTTCCATTTTTTTGATCGTTGAGGAAAGAATCTCACTTTGAGTGGACACCCCAAGAGCAACAAGCTTTTGACCGACTTAAGAAGTTTTTGGCCAAATTACCATTACTCTCGAAGCCAGAGCCTATGGATGACCTTGTCCCATACCTCTCACTAGGCTATCAGCTCGGTGTTGCTGAAGGAAGAAGGGGGCAACAGAGACCCATTTATTATACGAGAAGGGTGTTGCAAGGTACTCTGAGGTAAAAAAATCTACACTGGCACTCATTTCGACAGCAAGAAAGTTGCGACCATACATTTAGGCGCATAATGTCGTGGTCCATGTGAACTACGCATTGCAGGATACTATAAAACTATGCATTTACATATGCATCACAACTAACTGATAAAAAAATTTCTAGTTCACAAAAAATAATAATTTCCTTACAAAACTATGACTCTTGAATAAAAAGAGATCCATCGAGTCAAATTTATAAACAATTTCCTTCAAAATTTTATGACTTGAATAAAAAGAGATCCATCAAATCAAAGTTGACTCAAACCAGTTATAGCGAAGGCCATTAGAGCATCTTGAAGATATTAAAAAAGAGAAATCAACAGGAACATTAAATCATCTAACAAATGTCCAAAGAAACAGATCACTGAAAGTCCATGTATATCTCCATTTCCGTTTGTAGTATAACAATCTGACTGTGAACAGCAAGAGTTACAGGAACAAAATTTTGACAGGGTAATTTGACTCACTTGCAAAACCCCACATCACAATTAACCAAAAATAACAACTCTCACAAAATTAATAACAGGAATCCCTGTATCATCTGGGACCAACCACCCCTAACATTCGACTTTTGCTTTCATGCAGCAATGCACGACCATTTTATACACGTACAGAAAAGCCTTGATGACATGCTAATATGCAATCCACTTGACAAACCAAACCAATATGGTTGGATGCATATACTTATGGTGCATAAGGGATATATCAGGCTTTTCTATGGAAAGAATTGAGGTAATACAAAATACATGACCCGACACAAATAGACCTATGGCACAATCAATTATTTCGAGACAAATATGTCGTAAACCAAATAATAAAAGCCAGAGAAAGTGATTATGATGAAAGAATTGACTGCAATGCCAGCTGCTGCTGGGGTTGCAAGGACGACAATGTCGAGGCGAGGGTTGAAGGGGGTAATGTCTGCTGTAAATGTCTCAACAAACTGATCATTCGACTTGCAGTTTGTTCATTGGCAAGATCCTGGCCTGCGCAAAGAATCTGAAGGGGGAGGTTCAATATGTATATAAACACTTGTACACTCAACTAGCGTGTGGATAACATCTTATGGTGGTCCTTAAAAGGGTTTATAAAACGAACCTCAGCAAATACAGAGACTATTTTAGGAAGATATTGATTGTTAGGTCCCAAAAGTTCTCCATCAGACCTGCCAGTGGAAAAAGGTGATCAATATGCAAATAGGAATGACGATCTGATGTAAAATTTGTGTAAGCCACAAGAGTTAGGATTTTCACCTTTCAACCATGGAGCAAAGCTGGTCGTGAACAACTTTTGCTTCAATAAGATCACTTTTTATTGGCAAGCAACCCAACCATGCAGGAACCACCTACAAGAGATCTGAGCAGTAAGACACTGATAAAATGAAGGGAACACGAACATATTAGCTTTGGATATGCTAGAAACTGAATGCTGAACCAGTCGAGTAGTCTTTGTAACAGATTCAGATTAATCTTTTGTCCATAATAGTATATAAAGCATCAGAAATTCATTATACATTCATATTTCGTGTACCCACTGAGGGATGAAGGTGAACAAGCAGACACCATCAAAGAAAGTATCACTGCACTAAAAGTTGGCCAAGGCCAAAACGCCTACGATTTGTGCTAGTCAACCAAATGTAGATCAAATGATTACTAGGCACTTCTGGGCACTCTCGGCGTTGGCAGGTTGGACAAGCCTAATTGGCAATTATTACCATTTTTTTAATACGAATAGGCAATTATGCGAATAAGATTGTGAATGGTGTTTCTGATTGTGTGATCAAGAATCAACAGGAAAGGGTGTGGGATGGAGGAGATGTCACGAAATATCATTCCTATTCTTACTGTCTTTTTAATTTCTTATTGCAGCTGAGATTAATTTATCTAGGGTTACACTTTAGATTATTTTGCTGCTGCTACTAATTATTGAGCTGGTCCGTGTAATTCAACTTTCTATGTTTCTTTTCCTTTTAACTTTGGGCTTAAGATGTTCATTTATTTCAGAACTTGTAATGTTTTAGGTTGTTATTTTGCTACTAATTATTGGGCCATTCCATGAAATTAACTTTCTAGGTTTTATTACTTTTAACTTTGGGCTTAAGATATTTTATATATCATCTTGTAATATTCTTGGTTGTTACATTTACTATTAGAACAGCTAGGTGAAAATAAATTAAAAATAAATATATTTATACTTAATTTCTAGGCTCCACCTATAGACTTTTGGAACATCGGAAAACACAAAGCAGAATGGAAAAAACAGATAACATGCAGACTAGTCACAAACCGTTTCATTCTATGTTCATGTTTAGGTGCTTCTCTGAATCCAAAAGAGTATGTTGATAATTGCTTCGTACAATTTAGTGCAAATTGAGGTCATTCTCACACAGAACAATTAGGACAAATTGCAAACAACCAATTCAGATCATATTCAAACCACCAATAAAGCACCCAATTTAAGGCTCAAGGAAAATAAGAGAAGATATCAAATTCAATTAACACTTCAAACTATCAAGAGGAGTGGCTGATATCATGTATTGACCAGTAAGCTATTGCCTATATTTATTTGCCGCTAATAGTTAGATGGCGCCCAGCATGCAGTACATAGTGAACATGTTACCACATAAAACCAGTCTCAGTATTATCAACGATTCAGTATTATTGGAATCAATCAATCAAATAACACAATATAAAAAATACCTGAGCTGAATCAATACTGTCGCGATGATATTGGCATATCTTTCCCAGAGCTGAAACAGCATTATCATGCGCCATAGCATTTTCTGCTTGCAGAGCATTGGGATCCCTGATAACAACATTGAGCCTCGAAAGAGCTTCTGAATTAAGTAAATAATAAAGTTAAGAGTAAAATATAAAGCTGAACGTCATGAGTCTAAGAGAACATGTGCAAGAATGTCTTACCTCCCACTAGCGGTTTAAACACAGAACCACCAAATTCTGCACACACCCCAAGCCCATAGACAGCAGCCTGAGATTAGAAAGGAAGCAAATCAGAAATATTCATAGCATAATCGACATAAAATATCTGTGAGTTAAAGTATCTACAAACCTGTCGGATGTCAGGATTTTCGTCATTGCAAGCTTCCAAGAGGAAAGGAAGATATGTGTCATAATACCTGGTTCACAAAAGAACCGTGTCAGGAATTTCAATGATTAGAATCAAATTCATCCAAACTCATGGTATTGTCACACACTTTAGAGCTGCTTCCCGACATTGCTCAGCCACGTCGTCAAATATGCAAATAGCGATCCTTCTCTCTTCAGCAGTCTTATCCTTTCCCTGCAAGAAAGCACAACCTTAGTGGAGATGAGGAGAAGGATAGACATATTTCCAATATTGTTGAATCCTCCTCAAAGCCTCTTTTTTTATATCCCCCTGAATTGAGGTATCATGAAAAGGAAAAAAAGGGTGACAAAGGCAAGATTGATGAATGATGAATAAGACTCACCCACATAGGCATCAAATATGACGAGAGTTCATCAAAGAATGGTAAGAAAGAGGCCTTGAATGTTTTGATCAATGTTCCCAAAATTTCACCAACCTAAACGAGAAACACCAACTTAGATATCCTTAAGAATTTAAAGCATTATTATCGTAGCAACTTGCAAGAATCCAAATATAGAACTGTCATATCCTAAGATAGAACAGTAACAAAAAACTAACTTGGTCAAACACTTCTTCTTCTTGCTCATTTTCCACTTTAAGCAATTCTCCCTCCTCAGCATCAAAATCTTCAGCCTTGGCTCTCTCAACTCTCTCCCGCTTTCTACTTGAGCTAGCAGTTATTACCTGTTTGATCTCGTCCACTATGCTTTTCACCTGACTTTCATCCAGAAGCGGTCCACATATCTGAGAAGAGATTATACGGTGATTCGTGAGCACTGAAGTGCGGGCATACAAGTTCACAAGAGATAAAAAATACTAATGATTAAAAGAAAAAACGAGTAACATATAGTTTAGACTGCAAGTGCATTTGTAATTGAAGCATCTAGTGCAAGAAACAAGTAACACAAATTAAGTAGGAGTTGTGTTTATTAGGTATCCAAACGTCTATTAATTAAAACCCAGCAAGGTAGTACTTGATGTTTACAATCTTATTTCCAATTCCCCAGCGGGGAATTGGTTCACAAACCAATACTAGTTAGATTGCCTAAGAGGCCATCTACATGTTTATAACTTTAGAATAGAATGTAAAACCAAAATCCTATACTCGACGCTTTCATTTGCACCACTGTATTATATATTTCAGCTAAGTTATATCTTAATGTCCAATAAAATTGACCTACCTGGATACATTCATTCAGTGCATCCAACATATTGGCACAAATCTCCGTATCAGGCTCCTGGAAGAGTTGGAAATTCGCAAATATCAGTGCCAAGAAAAATAAGACAATTGAAATTAGTTCATTTCACAATGAAAATACTAGTTTAGCATTAACACCTTATGCAGAGCTTCCACTAGGGGTAGAATTATATAGTCAGATAGCTGCTTAACATATGTCTCATTACGGCCCTGAGCAATCCCTTTCTCCACAGCCAACTTTGCAGACCGCAACAACTCCGGCATTGCTGCCATGAAACAAAGAGTATATCCATGGAAACATGTGTAACATGATATAACAAGGGAAATATCTATAGCAAAACCAATATTACCTGAAACAGCAGCTTTCCTGACTTCTTCATGGAAATAAAATTTCAAAAGTGGAACTAATATTGGGGCCACCTGAACAAGTCATAATAGTCCATGGCAACTTTAGATTAATATGACCCATCGAATACACAAAGCAAAAGCTAACGATACCATCACAAACCTGATCGATCCAGGGAAAGAAACCTTCTTTCAACTCATCAGCATAGCAACACAGCATATTGCAAGCAGTGGCCTTCTCTTCAAGCACGCTTGTTTTAATTCCTATTCTCTTATCACCTAGGGTGATGGTCTCCATGCTGCGACATAGTAGAAAAGCTGAGTTCAAATATTAGATTGTTTTGATACAGACAATTAAGTAAACAACGCTAGTCATGCTTTTAGTGACCAGGATCCCAAAATAATTGGAGAAAATGAGAATGATTTTTTACTTTACCACTAAATGGGTGGACTTATTATCCCTACCGCTCTGACCACACCAGTCATATGAAATCAGGAAATGAACTCTAAGTTTTAGTTCTCCAGCAGGCAGTCTGAATTCTTAATACAAATAACCAACCATGAACAAATGAAGACATACGAGGAAGATCTATTATCTAGTGAATGAGAGACCCTTGTTCCTGACTAGCAGGACAATGAAATTTGAAAGGGGAAATAGATCGCTCCAACTAATTCCAGAATACATGAATCTGATGACTTCAATAGAGGTGCATGGATCTACAAGAATGAAGGAAACCTTTCGTCATCCGATTCATCATATTCGTTGTCTGAATCAGCAGATGTGATAGTCACATCAGGCTTTAGCTGAGCAGACTGAAGCAAAGGAGGCATGACCACACTCATGTAGGGTAGGAAATCCTGCCCCAAGCACTTGCAAAGTCTAGCCCACGCCTACAATATGGCAAAACCTCTGATTAGAAGCTACATACAAAAACTAAGAAAACTCTTCAGCTTCCAAGGACCGTGGTGTACTTGTAACATGTAGCTAGTAGTCGGATCATCTGTCTCCATTTGTGATCCTTGCAGCGACATAAGGACTTCCAAGACCTTCAATACAAAAACAAAGAGAAGGACCCAAAATTATGACAAATTTCTATAAGCCTAATTGGATTTTATCCAACAATCAATTCCAATAGTATGAAGTATAGTTGAGTTAAGCCAATAATATCATATATATCATGTTCATAGAATTGGTGCAGATAAGGAAACTGTTAAAGCCACAGATAAAAGCATCGGCAGCAATAGGCAAAATAGGAACTTTAAAGGAAAAAAAAAGCCAGGAGAATTGGTTACTTACCTGCTTGGCGTCCTCCTTGAATGTATCTTTTCCAACAGCCATCCCTACCAAGCTGATGCATTCCATTGCTTTGGCACGGAGCATGCGATTAGACTTATCCGTTGCACTTACCAATATAGTTTTCAAGTAAGGCATAACAGCAACATAGTATTTTTGGAAATATTCCTGACATAGTAATACCTATAGTTTCAGCATCTAGATGAAGAAACAAATATGACAAAGAACAGTTACAACAATCGTATACCTGAGATGAATCAGCAACTGAAGCTAAAGCAGTTAATGCACCTTCCTGCACCATTTGTTTGGAATTCTGCAATTTATAAAGCATAATCAGTTTTAAAAAAATGTCAACTTCTAATACAGGCAAGGCATCAAGGTATGCCTTCTAGGAAATACCTGTAGCAGTAGAAGCAACTTGTGCACTATTCCATCCATGTAGGGTGTCAAAATTTCTGGTGTGCAATTTTCACTGAAGTTGAGCAAAGCTGAAGCTGCATGTGCCTGAAAAGGCAAATGAGAACTGTGAACAGAAGCAGCAGTAACTATGACATTATCGCATCATATAGAGCAGGATAACTAGGAGTTTGATTAAGAAAGGAGTAGAGACACAAACCACTACGATATCTCAATGCAGGAAGAATATACTCAACTAAAACAGATGAAATATAAATAATGAATCAGGTGGCAACACACTGAATTGAAACCAGAAAGCAGAAAGGTCATCAAAAACCTCCTAAAACACAGATGTTATCCCCCACGGTTTTACAAACAACCCTTAATCGCATACTACAAAGAACTGAAGAAGTCAATAAAGATTTTTCACATTCATACAATCCACCTTTATTCGGAAGGAGTGGGGGTGGATGATATGAATCAGCTTTATCTTTTTTATTTCTGAAGAACTGATAGTAAGAGGATTTCTATGGGTAGTGCTTCCCAACCAAGACAGAGATTCACATCTATGCTGCCGTCCCAGTTTTGAAATAAGAACTAAAATTCATTAACTACAAACTTTATCCTCCTCCACTCAATTGGACTGAAGAAGCAATTTCAACCATGAAAAACCATCTTGAGACTTCAAAAAATCAAGGTTGAATGTATTCAGAATTACATCATCTAAATTCTGAAGAATCATAAAGGAAGAAAACAAGTTATATCATGTTGTACGTAACAATCAGTAATCTTCAAAATCTACAAACCTGTACTCGTGGATTTTGAATATCATCCATAGCTGAAGCTAGTGATGGCAGCACGCGCTGATGGTACTGCACTTGCAAATCTGGGCCCAAATCAGTTGAGAGCTGACCAACTGCATTAATTGCTGCCCATCTAACACGAGGATGAGGGTGTTGGAAAGAATTCAATACCATGTTCACTACTTGCTCCAGATTCTTAATCATCACCTGTATTGTAGATGGCAATTCTGTCAACCCCAGAGAGCCATTTCAGTTTTCTAGGAAAAAATCAAACAGACCAAAAAGGATTATAGGCCAAGAAACTCAGTGCATATGCTTGACCAGAAATCAAACAAAGAATTCCAATTTTGTTTCCCTCACCAAACCAAAAACATTTGGGTTCTCCATACACAGCCAAAAGTCAGTCAATTTCCCAAATTAAAATTACCATCCAAATTAGACACTTAATAGCAAAACTTATATGAGAAGTCGCAGCATTGATTGTTCCTGAAAAATTAGTACAGATCATAAAACAATACTCAAATGCACAACCAGAAGAGATTAAACAAAGCCCAAAAATTATCCATGTTCTCACCAGAATCATATACAGCACTAGAAACGATAAAGTTCTAATACCTTCATACAACCCTCAGCAATCTGCGCAAGAGCAATGAGAGCTGCGTTGTGCTTCTGCCACTCGGGTGCGGACAGATAAGCAGGAAGCTGCTCTGATGCCACAGGAACTAATGTGTTACCACCAACGGCGATGGCAAGCCTATCCAAACACTCCTGTGCAACACTGTAATTACTCGTCTCCCCTGCATCTTCATCCTTAGCCTCTGCACTGTGCCACGCAGGATCATCTTCCACATCTAGAAGCATCTTCATCAGAATAGAAAAAAGCCTGCTGATGAATTGGGGTAGCTTGCGCATCATGCCAGGGGCTCTATCTCGGGCCTCAGCCAGAGTAATCACAAATTCAATGGCCAAATGTCGTGTGCCTTCCTCCAAACTATCTGCTTCGGCCACCTGCAACATAGACCCCACAACATCAACAATCTGCCTGCGCAAAAACCTGGGCTCTGTTCCTGCCAACTCTATCAACAGCTCCAAAGCCTCCTGGGCCGTCGCCTCCTGACCTAAGTTGAGTGCCTCAGTCAAAGTCCTCATCATCGACGGCAACAAATCCTGGAACCTGTCCCGGTCATTCGAACTCGCCAGACACTGGATAAAATTGATAACCGCACTCAAGGTTGCAATCTTAACATCTGGATTAGGGGAATTGTTGAGCACATTCAAGAACACGGTATGCAAATCCGTGATGTACGGAATCAACATGTCCCCTATAAATTGAGCCAACTGAGAGAACATCAGGAAAGCGGATTCCTGAAGTTTAGGGGAGCTGGAAGTCACGCATTGAAACATGAAGGGCAATATCTCGGGCCACTGGTTGTCGGGGAGGAGGGAGGAGGCAAGCTCCGAAATGGTGTCGCACAGCTTTTTGATAACCGATTTAGTCTCCTCGTTCTGGATGGCGGATAGAAGGATGTTTTTAACGGCGCTGCGAGTGGAGTCAGTGAGTTGCGGCCATATGAAAGAGTCGTCCCGAGTCAGCTGCTTCCGTAGGAGGATGGTGGCCATGGCGCGGGCCTCAGGGTGGGCGGATGAGGAGAGCAGGTTGGCGAGTTTTAAGGCGAGCGAGTTGGGATCGTTCTGTTTGAGCAAATTGAAGATCGACTCGGCCTGGGATCGCTGCTCGTTGGCCGTGGACATTAAGTGTGAGATCAGGGCCTCGAACGGCGCCGGGTCGGGTCCCAGAATCGCCATCAACTGGGCTTGCTGGCGCTGAGTCGACTCGGCATCCATCGCAGTGAGTCACGGCGATTCTAGACTAGGGTTTTCTATTGCGGGCTGGTGGCGCTCGATGGCTTAATGTGATATATCTCATAAATAAATCCCTCTCTCTCACATACACACACAGAAGCACGCAATAAATATAAATTTACCACAGAGGATATTTTTGTCTATCCACATGAACTTTGTTAGGGAATGTACAAGTACTTGAAGCTCGATGTATAATGCCGGGGAAGCTCAAAACTGGAGGGAAAATCAAATTGGAGTGGATGATATGGCAGTGGGGCTTTCTTTGCTTATTTCGACAAAGATTGTACTAGTCTTCACTTAGCTACTACCATTTGATTATGAGCAATTGCACAAACCAAAACAAAAGTTTATATATCTCCTATTTTTTATAAATGTCATTTTACTTTTATCAACTTTTAATCAAAATAAAAGTTTATACTACCTCCTATTTTTTATAAATGTCATTTTAGCTTTATCAACTTTTAACCAAATAAATTACGTTTTGAATTTTTTGTACATATTTTTTCATTATTACCCTCTTTTAACTAATAAATACACTATGTCTTTTCATATTCACTTTTCATCTTTTCTCAAAACATCAATCTTTATCTTCTATTGGCAAAAAATATATTCTTAATTATTGTCCAACTTCTCAAAACGACAGTTATTATGAATAGAAGAGAGTATATTATATGTGTGTATATGATACTTAAAACTTTAAATTAGATAAAGTGTGTATTACATTATAAAATTTTGACAATATGCAAATACATTCAATAAATATAAATTATTTAACTCCATATAAATCAGATTCTTTTTTTGTTATTGTATAACTATAATACAAAATAGGAATATTAATTGTTAAATAATTTAATATTGCATATTCAGAAAATTTAAAATCTTGTAAAGCTGTTACAAATTAATAAATTAATAATAATAAGGTTTTACTTGTGTAGCTGTCATTTGAATGCTGCTCATAAAGAATTTTATTAAATGAAGTCCTAATTTTATTAATTGTTGGTTGAATAAAATTTATTGAAACTTGTCAGCAATTATATATATTTAGATGTTGTGAGTGAAAAAAGTAAAAATTATCCAAGGACTGCTGACGCACGGTGCTGTAGGGAGGCATCGTGGGCTAGGCGCGACAACACCTGAAAAAACCATGATCGGAGACCTCGATGACCCGAATAGTCGTAGCTCGATGACGTACGCCTCGCACGCAGCCGCGTACGGCCACACAAAGGTTTTCGCCCAGTTGCGAAGGTCGATCACGTGCATGCGGGTGCTATGGCAACGACGCAAGCAGACGAACTAGACGGTAGGCTCTTGGCGATGGACGCAGAGCACCGCGTGCGGGTTCCGTGCAAGGTGCGCGATACAAGTCACAGGCGCTAGCGCACGGCAGACCTGGAGACGGCGGGTGCGAGTGCGATCAGCGATCGCGAGCTCATGCAGCGGCCAGTCCCGACAAAGCGTAGACGCGCGGTAGGGACTCACAGACTATTCGGTGACGCGCTTATGCCGACAGCGGGATTTTCACGCAAGAAGGTGGCACTATGCGGGACCCGGTGACCGTTCGGCTTATTGGCGCGAGTATGTCGCGGGATTGGAGCACATGCCGACCCGACAGCGCATCCAGGCAGCTCGCACAATGCGAACAGCGCCTGTGGTAGGCATAGCGCGGTGATGGAAGGCCGACGCGTATCCCGACCATGAAATGCCGACGACGACCTAGCTGGACTCGACGATGGCAACTCGGACCGGCAATCCCATGACTGGTGGTATGGTGGCGGCACACAGTAGACGAGGAGCAACCGACATTTTTTTGGCTTAGACAAGAAGTCTGCTTGAGAGGGAATTCTAGGCTGGTAAGGAAAATTCAGTTCCAATAGGACATGGACTGATTAGTTTCCTGATTCAGCTAGAGTTCTAATTAATAGCCATAATAGTGGAATTTATTTTCTTGTTGTTATTGTTGCTATTAATTGATATGCATATTTAATTATTCATTAGCTTGATGGCGTAATTTAACTATAGAATTGCACATGCTAAAAATCTTCATTAAGTTTGAGAATGAATTTTAAAGTTAAAGCCAATTTTAAAATCCTATAACCTTCATTTTAGGTTTGTTAGTGAATCAATTCAATCAAAGTGTGGACTCTCGAGATTAATTATAGGAAATCACCAGTAGACGTGGCCACAGGCCACCCGGTCCTCCAGCCCGGCCCGGACCCGCCTCAAACAAACCCGTGTACGAGTCTGGGCCAGGATCGAATTTCAACAGGGCCGGTCCAGGGCCTTGTTTTTGTCGACCTTGTCCCGGCGGGCCAGGTCGGGCCCGGTCCGACAAGGGAAAACACAGTGTTTTTAAATTTTTTCTTTCCTAGCCCGTCGGCCCGCCGGGCCGAGCCGGGCCTATGCCCGGCCAGTGTTTTGGCCATGTCTAATCACTAGTATAAACTTCAAATTGGACAATTATAGGAATTTATGTGGAGCGTACGGGTCTTGCCCACTGAGGATGTATAATCTTATATTATGACATTAGAATCGTAAAATGGGTTTCACTTAGAATGCGATAAAATTCATAATTCCTCCACGGAGTCCCTGATTTTATAGCATGGCCAAAAGGAGACCAACTATTAATTTCGTTCGTCATGAATTTGGTTTTGACTTATGCAAATTAATGGGTTCTGAAAAACCTTTCTCTTGCGAATGTTGATTGCGTAGAGCTGCCCCACGTGGCATACGTCACTATCAGTGCTTTGAGATGTCGATAAATTTAAGGTAATGTTGTATGGAGTATACCAGCGTTAACTGTTAGATTCAAAATGTTTAATTAGTAAAATTATTTCAAGGTTCTTTTGTTTATTCAAACATGTCTTTCAATCTGTTGTCCTTTATTCTCAAAAGTAATTTATGTATTTGAAATTGATTAAAAATAAAACTTGGATAGTGTCCTAAGTTGTTGGGAAGTACGAGCAGTAGAGCGAGTGTATCTGGTTTAAGCAAAAAATAATAAGAAGTTGAACTAACCTATCCTTAAGACCAGAAAGGTAAATCTTATTCACTCGGAAGTCGAAATCTGTTAAGAAATGAGATCAACTTAGTGATAGGTATAATGCCATCTAGAATGGACAATGCTACAGGAGTGGCAATTATTGTAGTGGGAGTTTTCTATAGATAAATTTTTTGGTTTTGATGAATTATCTTTACGTGCCAAGTTTTAGAAAGAATTCAGTTTCAGTTTCTAAATTGTGTTTGATGGAACCAAAATGTCTGTAGATAATTTGTTGCTAAAATGAATTATCTTTACGTGCCAAGTCTGTAGATAATTTGTTAACTCGTGTAACCAAAATGTCTTATAGTGCAATAAATGGAAATAAGCGACATATCAACTTTGAAACAATTATGGACATAGTTCTGAACATAGTTCGATCTAAATCAATAGCTTCTACTTTGACACGGTTATGGACAGGCCTGAGGCCCAGTCAGGACATATTCGAATCTGGAGTGTTTTCGACATCGGCTAACAAGTTGATACTGATATGATTAAAAAGTCGTTCAAAAAATCATCCTAATTAGATCTGGGGATCTTACAGATCCACCAAGTGGCATTAAGGCCATTGGGGGTAATGGATCTACAAGTAAATTTGTTTAAACTCTGAAGTAAGGCTTGTGTGAAATAATGAACTCATAAAGAAATTAGATCTATTATGAGTTAACCTTTTCACCGGTAAACATACTTGAGTCTATATGAAATTTTTAACTTGAGGCCGCTCATATGAGATATGAGTTTGGCATTGTGGATATCAAGATAAGGTCATGTGGAAATATCCATGGAAGAGCAACCAAAAAGATTCATTGTAGATTGCTAAGAGCGTCTAGTTGGTAAATTGAAACGATCCACTTGTAGACTGTGGTATTTTTGTTATCCGGTACATTTTGTTGATGAGTCAACCGATAGACTCTTGGAAAAAGACTTATCTAGGACGCTTGTGCTCTAGGGCACTTATCTTTAGTGCTCTAATATGAACGCTCTTTGAAGTAGACTATATTATGAACCATAAGCCCGAGAGTAGACTTGTCTTAGAAGATTGAGAGGTGAAGTCGCTAGTCCCTTATCGAGTGCGCAAGTAGATACACCACATACTATTGCAACACGCATCACTGAACATGTACCTGTGTGGGTAGTGCCTCGTCGCACTGATTTATGTTTCTCGAAAAGTCTTCAGACTTAGTCTCGACTGAACTGGAGTCGGACCTTTAGACATTTGATGAGGCACTCTAAGAGAAGGATGCAGATTCATGGAAAAGTGCAATGAAAGCTGAGTATGAATGGTGCAGTTGGTCTTGACTGATTAGTTGCATTAGTACAATTGTTTATTGAGCGAATCCCGGAGAGGAGCAGTTCGTTTTATACTGATTGGCGTAAATGAACTAGGCCTCAACTAGTTACTGCGTACTCTTAACTCATAAGATATAAACATGCACATGTATGTAGTTACTGTTTTGATTCATTCTGGTGAGGTTCATTCTGTATGAATTAATAATTGGTCATGCACATGTTGGGTAGTAATATTGCATGACATGATGCATTGTTAAAATATTTACGGTCACCATGTACTTCTGATGTTTGAGATTTTATGATGTTCCCGAAGTGAGCTGAGTAAGATTATTATGTTAAACTCTGCAGGTGGATTAAGTTCCGACCTAATAATAATGTATTGAGTAGTGCTAGCTTCAGCACAATATATCAATTGATTTGATTGTCAGTAATCAGATCGATTGATGGACATTATATCTTAAACATTTGAAGGGATTAAATTGTAATCTGGGGATTAAATTGGGAGTTTCAATAATACTACTTTAGTGGAATGACTGTATTATTTGTATATGAGTGGAGTGGGCTCGGCCCACAGTTAGGTCCGTATATATAGAGCGCAATTTAAGGGTCACTATTGAAGCCTATATATACACCTCCTCTCTTATGTTTGGGAGACATCCATACACTTTAGAATTAAGAAAGATCTAGAGTTACCTTCCCATCGAGGGAGTCCTAGAGGTGTTAGGATATTCGTCCACAAGGTAGTCAAGCACCTGACCACTGTGCATCGCCCGACACGACCCAGCGAGCCCGCTTCCGCACGCTGTAGCCCCACGATGACCAGCAACCCGCGAGTCTAGCACGCACGTCTCGCTCCCAGTGCAACCCGCTCCCGCACGCTACAGCCCAGCGACGCCTGCGACCTGCGAGAATCGCGCGCAACCCGCTCCTGTCCAGCAAGACCTGCGATGACCGCGCACAACTCGTTGTAGGTCTCGACAGCCGTACGACGCCACGCGCACAACCCGCGCGACTCAAGGCAATCTCAGCCAACCCACGCGACGTACCCGATGACTTTGAGATTTAGATGAGGTGAGATTTCTGGCGAGTGGAATCAATCGATCTCCCTCGACAGAAATTTACAACGTCTCAGAGTCTTAAGAAATTTTAAGTCGTAACTTTAGATCCGTTGCGCATAGGTTTATTCGTAGATTAATTCGTGACTTGCACAATTACGATGATCCTCATAGATCCTAACACATTCAAGTAAATTAAAAATTGATTTGTGATCACCAATCTCGTGTTTTGCAATTCTCGTAAGTTTTATCATACAAACCGTGTCAAAAAAAGGCATATTGTGCGTCTTTTGTCACAATTATCGCCTAGAAGGAAGTTCTATTGCGCACCCTTCAAAGCAAATCGAGTTACCGGATGCACGATCTTTGTCGCTATGGTCTTAGTGCTTTAGTCGTTGTCATAAGCAATGTCTCTCACCCCTGTCTAGTTTGGTTTTCATTTTGCTCTAGGGCACTTATCTTTAGTGTTCCTCTCCCTGTCTAGTTTGGTTTTCATTTTGCTCTAGGACACTTATCTTTAGTGTTCCTCTCGTCTATCATTTTGCTCTAGAGCACTTATCTTTAATCGTTGTTGGAAGCAAAGTCCCTCATCCTTGTCGGTTTGGCTATTTAGCTCATGCCTTGTAATATTTTTTGAATTATAGTATCTATCGTTTTGGAAAATAAAATAAAATCACATGAGACCAAGGAATTTGAATAGATATATCTAATGGTGTGTGATGTGATACTTCTTCAAAAATATCATACTCGAGCTAGACATCCAATCACAAGAAAGAGATCCATTCATTAAGAAACTNCATCTCACAACTAAAACTGTGTATATGCTGGTTTTTTATTTTTTTTATTTTCAAAAAATCACTATAAAACAATAAATTATATTCTTGTGTCATCATTCTTTCTATTCACTGAAAAAGAATGAAGTAAATAAAGAATCAACTGTGCTTCACTATGCCTTCAAAACAAAAGGTAAAAAAAAAAAAAATGTAACTCAGTCATTCCCCCTGTGATTACCACCTCCTACACAACGCGAAAGGTTACTACTTCCGGTTGGTGTCGACGAACGGGAGGGAAGTTCAAATCTCAAACGACGTTTGCTTCTCGGAGATAAGTTCACTTGCTCCAACGCATGACATTGCAAGCCTGACGGATAATCTCTCACGCACCCAATCCTAGGCCCAGCTCCCGTGCTCCACTTGCAAGTCAACTGTTTCCCCAATTGGAAAGACTCCATTTTCTTGTGGGAGTTTATCCTTTCCATAATGTGTTCTTCCGGAATAGTCTCCTCTTGCACTTCCGAAGCCAAACGCACCTCTTTTGCCTCGAAATTCTCGTCCGAGGGCGATTCTGGAAGTGATGTTCCAGTTATGGGTTCGGTTATTTCACTTTCGGCCCTCAATCGATCTATTAAGTCTTTGTTGTTTGGTATAACGAGCGACTTGAGTTTGGTAACGACACGTTTGGCTCTCTCTTTTTCTTCTTGTACCAAATCAACTTTGTGTTCTTTTTCCAACAAGTCGTCACTGGATGAGTTGCTTCTCACGTGTTTTCCGTCAGATGAATCTTCTTCGTCGGTGGAGTCGAGCTGGATAGATAGAGTGAGATTAAGGTTTGGTTTAGCATATTATTTTAGGAAATGGAACAATGGAGGAAGATCGATTTAAAGGAAAGGTATACGAAAAATTTTAGTTTGTTTTGTACCTTAACATTTGTGAGATCGACATTGTTGTCCCTAATAAATGATAAAAAATCCTGGAAATTTTCGGGTGTTGGCCGGTAATGGCCGCTGTGAGGCCAAACTGCCTGTTTGAAATCCAAACAAAGCGAAGATTAGACTAATATATTGATACACATTATAGTGTGAAATTTTCGGTTTTTTAGAGGACGCGATTTTCCATAGCAAAAGAATGGGAACAAAAGTCTAGAATGAAAAGTTGGCAACTTTCATGAATACAAAGAAAGTTGGTAAATAAGTCCAGTGACCAGAGGGGCAAAATATATTGTAAAACTGATTCATTCATACATAAAAGTCAAACCAGAAAAGCAAGCATAAGCTGGAATTTTGAAAACACTAAATGGTAAATCCCTTTCCTT
>BKCP01006071.1:2246168-2265922 GCA_008636005.1 Striga asiatica | reverse complement strand
AGTAAAGTTCCATTGTATGATAAGAAATGTACATACCTTTAAAATGCCATTTTCAGCTACAATTCTGCCAGCTGCTAGTGTAGCTCCTCCGGCCAAAAAACTCGAATGTTGAAATGAGCCCTTTTTCTTTTTTCCGACATACAATGTCCTTGAAGTGCTCAGAACAAAAATCCACTTACAACCCTTTGGCTCGTCAATCGTGTTCAGAAGCTCCCCTGTTTCCTTGTAAATTAGCTTCCCGTCTTCCACTGCCACCTCATAAGGCTTTCTTTCCATCTGCACAAAGTTAAAACATTATTGAGCCAAATAATTTTTCGGAAAATCAAGATTTTAAAAAGAAGAAGGGAAATAAATACGCACGGGACCAAGATACTTGATGCATTGTTGTTGAAGCTTGAAACGAGAGCATTTTTCCACAAGATTAACCTCTTTCCCTTCCCCAATGTCTAGCCTGCACAGATTTCATAAACATATAATCATCAACCAATTATTATTATTTATTAACTTGTAAAGGAAAAATCTGCAAGAGCAAGATGTTTACCAGTAGAAGAAGGGCTCTTTGCTTTGGGAATTCAACCATTTCACATAATAAAAATGCAAATTGTGACCGTAACGGTGCCTCGGATCAATCTGCTCCACACCACAAGTCAAAATCAAATCAGCATTTGCAATATTTTTTGCCTTTTGTTAATTATTAATAATAATAATAAACAATATAACAAGTGGTGTGGTGTGGTGTGGGAGTAAAGTACTCACAGCTTCAAGCCAATGCTGTAAGGCCAGTTTCTGAGCCTTGCCGTTTTCCGATAGGCCTTTCCCCACCTGNATTAAAAAAAAAAAGAAAAAAAGTGATTTGATAAAATTAAAGTACCTTTGCAGCCCTAGTTCTTGCTCGGGACCACCTGGAGACGGCCGTCTCGTTCTTGTGAAGATGGAAAAAGGAAATTGAGCTGTGCTTGAGCTCTGCAAAATCCAAAAGCTTCCACCAGCTCTGCTCGATAACCACCGCACAGTCGGCCAGCTTTCTCCTGGTGCGAAAGCTCTTGTACACTTTCTGCAGCTTCACCGCGGCCTCGTGTGTGAGGCTGTCCCCGCCGCCGGACACCAACCCATTCTCCAGGTACAATCCCACCGGCCACGACCAAGACGAACCCATGCAATGTAACTTCTGATAAATCGAAAAATTCCAAATATTTATTCAGTTATAAATTTTGTATATACTACCCAAGAAACAGAGACTCTAGATACACAGCTCAACAAATTTGTTTATATTTTGTAATTTTCTTCAGTACCTGGAATTAACAAGAATGGGGCTGATGAAGAACAGCTGGAGTGTTGGAATTTAAGGGGAAAGGAGAAAAAATGAAGGTGTGTGAGAAAAAATGCAGTTGAACACACAGAGCAATTGCTTTTCTGAGAGTCGGTCTTTCTTATTTTTGCGTGCTTTGAAAAATGTAATGTAACTTTCCTCTAGTAATGAGATGACCTGTGACTTAGAGAGTTTTAAGTGTATATATATATAGATGATGTGATGTGAAGTTGTAGGGTAGGTAGGGTCGGGGGTAGGGTAGGGGGTGGGGTTGGGAGTTGGGGTGGAGGTGGAGGTGGAGGTGGAGGTGGAGGTGGGAATGGTAACTAATAATAAAGCGGATCCTTTTCATTTAACCACCGTAATTTTTCTTTGCCCTATCTATTTTCCTTCCCTTCAACAATAACATTAAAACTAGTACGTATTTTCGAAAAAACAATAAAAATAAAATAGTATGTACGTGCCATGTACGAGACATTGATATTAAATGAGTCATTTTCATGCTCTGCCAGTTTATGTCTAAAAAGTAATAGAATTATCATCTATTTTTTACATCTTTTAATCAGCGATAAGTCAACAATAAGCTTATAATAATCTATTTTTCACCTTTTTTAAATTTAATCAGCGTTTTTCTTTGCCAGAACATTAAATATGAGCTTGTTAGGGCTAACTTGTAAAATAATTAATATATTATCTCATTAACACATTTATACTTATATACATTTGATTTTAATATATATATATATATTTCTTGATATAAGAGAAAATAATAGTTTTACTTATTCTTGATCACCATATAATACTTAATTATTATTTTATTATAATTTATTGTAATATAATATCATTATTATTTATAAAATTTATAGAAGTTGTACGTCTTCTTTTTCTTTTTATTTTATGTAATGAAAAATATTTAATGCACGTTAGTATTATTTATTTATGTAATCAATTTAAAATATGTAAATAAATTTAAAATTAAATAGTGTATAAATATTTTACAATATATATACACATTTTTTTAGAATTTAATTTTGTATACTAATTAAACAACTTTGAATTAGCAAATGCCAAAAATTCAACCCCTTCTATAATCAAGATTTTTATAATTTGCATCATAAGGATTTATAGTTTATTTAGCATACTCTGCAATGGAAATATGTTCTATAAGAATTTCATTATAGAAAGAAATCAAAATAAAAAACTATTTGAAGAATCTCATTAATTTAAAATTAAATTCGAAAATATGACTAATTACAAAGTTTGATATAAACTAACATCAACACAACTTGGACAATAAGCTTTCGTCCAAACTGAACAAAGACATTACAATTTACCAGCAGAAGAGGTAGTCCTTACAAAAACAAACACGACAAACAACAACCTAAAAATAAATCCGCACAAGACGGAACTAAATGAATCTTTTGTTATNTCTTAAAAAAAAAAATGGATCCAACCTTCCTCCAAAACGGCCAACACTGAACAACGACCGGAAGAGTTAAGTCCTCCTTCTCTACCAACTCAACAGTGACAACTAGACCTCCGACTAATGGCTAAAGAGAGCAGCCCAAAATGGGTCCCATCCCCGTGCTGTCAAACACAAAACGGCCAAGGCGAGTTCTTGCAACACGAGGTGGGTGGAGGTGTCGGCGCCTTCGCCATCAACTCCATGGCCGGAATGGCGAACTGTCGTGGCAAGGAGATATGACAAAGAACAGATCTGCGTGGCAGGGAGGTATGTCAAAAAACATATATTTTATTTTTTTTTATTTTTTTTTTTGTAAGAGAACATTTTTCTGGAGAGATAATTTTTATTTTTTTAGACCGTAAGGGGGTGATTGGATATAAAATATGTTGGTTTGATTGGATTAACTGAATAATATGAGTTGCTTTGAATAAAGTTAATTGAGTGAAAAATCGAGTGAAATTTTGAGCTTGTATTTAAATAAAATTTAAAATGTAATCATCAAAAGTGTGATATAAAAGTAGGAGAGATGTAATTGAAAGTGATTTGTAGTTAAAAATATGTAAGTTGATGGATAGTGAATTAAAGCTTATGTGATATGTGAGGATGATTGACTAATATTATTTAATTATATTTTTAATATTGAAAATTGTTAAGTTGAATAAAATTGAACTGGATTTTGAATTAATTATAAAAAAAATTATCCAACATCAAAACTCTACTTTTTCCTATCTATATGTGTAAAACCTCTGTTTTAGCTCAAATGCCATAAAATAAATTTGCTAAGACAAAACAATACTGAGCTATACTAAAAATGTGTTGTAATGACTGCAGCACAGTGCATGAATAGCAACTATGAGGCACTACATAAATTAGTGAAAAAATAGGGGTTAATTAAATTTGTAACTGCATGTTTTAGTTTTGATTGGTTTTATTGGTTAACTATGGTTAATTTAAAAAAAAAAAAAGTGATTGAAAAATGTTTGAGTGAGATTTTCAGTTTATATTATAATGATATTTAAAATAAAATAATTAAAGTTGATGTAGACCATGTTTGTTAAATGACGTTTTGGCCTCAAGCTAGCGGTTTAAGCGAATCGCAGTTTGACTTTTAAACATTCCATTTTAAAATATTTGGTTAATAGCTTTTTGATATAGCTTTTTTGTTCTATCTGCTATTTTTCAAAGCGCTACAAATCAAAGTGTTTTCAAATAGCTTGTTGAGGAAAAAATATAAAAAATCAGAGCATGTTTGTTTATGGAAATTTTTCAAAAAAATTTCAACATTTTAACTCAATTATTTTTTTTAATTCAACTTTAACTTAATCCAACTATCATTAATATTATTAATATAATTAAATAATAACAATCAATCATTCATACACACCACATCAACCGTAATTTATTATTCATCCACTCACATTATTTTAACCAACTATCACTTCAATCATCTCTCTCTTACTTTTACATCAAATCAATTTTAATTATTTTATTTTTAATATTATTTTAATATACCCACTAACAACTAACCATACCACTTTTTTCAAAAATAATCAAACCAAACCAAAAAATTCAAACAAAACCAAAAATTTCCATAAACAAACATGCTCTCATATTTGCCATTAATCTACTCTACTTTATTATTTTCACACCTTTGCCTCATATTATTTTACCACATTAGCATATTGGGTTAAAAATCAAAGTGAGCTTAGAAAATAGATTTATATTTGATTACATTAACATATTCGGTTAAAAATCAAAGCGTGATTATAAATGAATGCAAATTTCTTTTAAAACGCCATTGACTTTTGAAATTAAGTGAATTAGGTCTTTTGTAAAAAAAGAACAACATAAAAACAAAGATTCAATGAAGAATTATGTGACTTTTGAAATTAAGTGAATTAGGTCTTTTGTAACAAAATAAAAAAAAAAAGAAAAAAAAGAAAAAGAAAGATTGAATGAAGAATTATGTGCAAATATATAGAGGAAGAGTAAGATTAAAGGTTGATAATTGATATGCGAAATTTTACTTTTTTATTATATTTATTTTATTTACTTGAATATTTGTTATCATGTCAAATTAGAATCTTCTTCATATTTTTCACTTCACACTTATATATTGTTATTTTTTATTTGGGTTATGTTATTTTAAGTCGTTTTACAAATATTTTAGATATAAATAATTATCATTTTCTAAATTATTATAATTTTAAATAAATAAGAATATTAAGAATAGACATCCTTATAAGTAATTTTACATGTTAACAACTAACAAAAATAATAAACTTTACCAAACATTATTTTGCGAACCGCTAAAACAATCAGATGGTCAAAACAGCTAACGCAATCTACTAGTCAAAGCAGCTAATGCAGTCTGTTAATAACTAACCGCTAACCGCTGATTACCGAACAAGGCCTTAATGTAAAAGTAAGAGATATGTGATTGAAAGTGATAAATAGTTAAAATTATTTGAGTGAATGAATAGTGAAATAAAGTTGATTTGATATGTAAGAATGATTGATTGATATTATTAATTATATTATTGATAATATTGAGGATAGTGAAATTAAGTTAAATATAAACTAAAAAAATAATTGGTGAAAAGTTATTGGATTTTTTTATATCCAAGCACACCCTTGTGTGGATATAATTTTTTATTTTTAGAATTTTTGGTTTATCAAAGTTAATTTTGAAAAAATTGGTTGGATTAAGTTTGAATGAGATTTTAAGTTTGTATTAAAATAATATTTAAATAAAACGATGAAAGTTTATTTGATATGAGATGTGATTAAAAGTGATGTGTAGTTAAAATTATGTGAGTGGGTAAATAATAAATTAAAGTCGATGTGATGTGTGAGGATGATTGATTGATATTAATTAATTATATTGATAATATTGAGGAGTGTTGGGTGAGTTAAATTTGANCATATATCCAAGCATGCACTTAACCTTTTTTATTTACAGGTGAAAGTTTTTAGTGTAAAAACGCACTCCTGCTTGCACTGTCTAAGTTACAGTTATTCGTTAAGTTTGCAAGCTCACTTTTTTACTTACTATGTCACTTTTAAGTTCAACTTTGTGATACCTCAAGTCATGATATGAAACAAGCAATAATGCTAAGGAGCCAACTGTTGGCTCCGTTATGAAGCCAACAACCAATGAGACAGTTCCATGTGGGGCTGTCCCACATTGGAGCCATATGGGACAGCCCCACATGGAGTTGTCCCATTGACTGTTGGCTCCTTAACATTACTGATGAAACAAGATGGGTAATCTTAAAAAAAATTAATTAGTAGAAGTCATCAATGAGTGCTCACTCTTTTCTAGTAATCAATCATAAGAACTCCAAAGTTCAGCGTGATTTTTTTTATTTTTTTCACGATAATAAAATCATAAAATTACAAATGACAAATTAGCCGAATTAACCAACTACATAGCTGAATTCAAATAAGTGGCCTACCCACATGGAGCCTAAATTCCACAACCCAGACACAAAAAGAACACACAAAAAACGTAAAAAGACTACCACAAGTGAAGAATACACACTCCTAAAGAGCATTAAAAAAAACACCACAACAAACACTCTCTCACAAAATACACATTCACAAAACAAACACAGAACCTAACAACAAAAACCAATAGCTACAATAAAGTCCTCCATAGCCGGCAAGCAGCCTCGAACCGCCAACACGAGTTTCTCATGAAGCGCGTGAGTGTTTAACGGACTATATTGGCGACTTCCATCAGATTTGAAGGGATTATCAGTGGTTACAAATTTTAATTTACTCTGTAATATTCCTGCTTATGGCCTGCTTTAAGTAATTTACTAGTGAAGATTAAATGTAGCATATACGTGTTATGGCTCAACGCAATCTAAAGCCTCATGAAATCGTCATGGCTGATGTTATCCAAGTATTGTCCAAACAATTCAATCCTAATTCTCATCTTCTATAAAACATTATCAATATTTATTAATTAATTATGCATTTGGGACCTTGACTTAGTTTGATTTTATGCTTGTTCGTATGTATGATACTTGGGAAGGTTTGGTCAATTTGGTGTGTACGTGATTAGGTGCGCACTTGAAATTAAAGTATTTAAATGCTAGCCCGGCTTTAATAATCATAAATATTGCAATGTGTATATTAATTATATGTGTGTGTAGATATACGTATATATCTTTGCGATTGCTTGTGTTTGAATAATACATGACACAAATAGATAGATATATGTACATGTAGTAATTAATGTCCATCTATGTATATGGTATGCATGTGTATAATAATGTAAATTGGTATATAAATATATGGTATGGATGTGTATAATAATGTAAATTGGTTTATAAATAAATATGTGTCGACTCAGAAGGCGTTGAATTGAAGCTTCCATGTACTTGTTAGGGTGACCGACAGGTTGACCAAAACAGACAGATAATCACTTAAATAAAGATCAAACACAAATGCGGCATATACAAGTGCCAAGGTGTCTGACAACATTTTTCAGTTGAAGGGTCACATTTGTGACAAAGAATAACAAGTAATACTGTATATTTTCTAATTAATAAATAGAAAAACATATTATACAAAATTTGTGCGCGGTGGCATTTCTATACACGCATTATTACCAACTAATAATCTAATTAATAAAGTTTGCATTAATCATATATAGAGTGGATCAAATGAGGACACTCCCTAAAATGAGTATGTAAAATTCAAATCTTAGTCATTGATTTTGTGTAAATGAATAGCTCATATTAATAAACTAGTACAGAGCCCGTGCGATGCACGGAGTGCACAATTTTAAGGCTATTTATCCAGGCTTATAATTATATACATGAATAAGAAAAATGTATGGGATATATATAGTACGTGCGAAGCACGAGATATATTTATTTGGAGAATATTATATTATAAGATGCAATATGCAATAAAAGTTTATAATACGCAAGAAATTGTACAATGTTCAATAAAAGTTTTATAATATTCAAGTGGAGTCTTAAAGTCTCTTGTACATTAAGACTACTGGCAAAATAATATTTTAATCAATGAGTTTCCTTTCCTTGTAGCCAAATTGTGAATGTGATTTGAGGAGTACAACAAATCGATGTATAGTTGACTTGCTTTTTTCATTGTAGTTTTTTTTTCTTTTTTTTTATAATGAATTTAAAGATATTCTAAAATATAGCAAAAATTAATTTTTGTATTACAATTAGGAATTTTACTAAATATAAACTCTCAATCTATGGTGTTAATCAACGTTTAAGTCTAAAAAATTAGGAATTTTTACCTCTTTTAATCAACGTTTAAGACTAAAAAACAATAGAGTTATTATAAGTTTTTTTTCTACATCTTTTAAAACATTAAATATGAGCATGTTAGGGCTAGATTGTAAAATAATTAATATATTATCTCACCAAAACATTTATACTAAAAAAAATTTAATTTTAGCATATAAATTTATCCCTTGATATAGGAGAAAGTAACAGTTTTACTATTGTTCACCATATAATATTTAATTATTATTTTACTATATAATAAAAAAGGAATATTGTTAAATAGTTTAGTAGAATTATTATTAAATTATATGAATTTGTTTTTTCACAATATGGATTTAATATTTTTTTATGATTTGATAATATAAACAAATCTATACTTAACTTTGACAAATAAAATAAATAAGTACTTTAGTAAGTATTTAATGTATACACTAAATAGGAATATATTTAGTATAATCAAATACCAAATATAATCAAATAAGTCAAAGCGTACATTTTTATTTGGTATTTGATTTTTTTATTATTAAAATCTTTTTATTATACTTACCTTTTTAAAATAAAAAAAATAAATTAATTAATAATCAATACTTATATTAAAAGGTATACCATTTACTAGATTTAGTATAAAGAAAAGTCAACAACATTTATTGCATTACTATTTCCGTATTACTATTTACTATCCAGAAAGCCAATTGCATTAAATACCATTACTATTTTGGTATTATAAATATTTTATTTATTTAATTGATTTATTTATTTGTTTTATTTTAAAAAGGTAAGTATAATAAAAAGATTTTAGTAATGAAAAAATCAAATACCAAATAAAAATGTACACTTTGACTTATTTGATTATATTTGGTATTTGATTATACCAAATATATTCCTATTTAGTATATACATTAAATACTTACTAAAGTATTTATTTGTTTTATTTGTCAAAGTTAAGTATAGATTTGTTTATATTATCAAATCATAAAAAAAATATTAAATCCATATTGTAAAAAAAAAAATCATATAATTTTATAACAATTCTACTACACTATTTAACAATATTTCTTTTTTATTATGTAATAAAATAATAATTAAATATTATATGGTGAACGACAATAAGTAAAACTATTACTTTCTTTTATATCAAGGGATAAATTTATATGCTAAAATTAAATTTTTATGAGTATAAATGTTTTAGTGAGATAATATATTAATTATCTTACAAGCTAGCCTAACATGCTCATATTTAATGTTTTAAAAGATATAGAAAAAAAACTTATAATAACTCTATTGTTTTTTAGACTTAAACGTTGATTAAAGAAGTGAAAATTCCTAATTTTTTAGACTTAAACGTTGGTTAACACCATAGATTGAGAGTTTATATTTAGTAAATTCCTAATTGTAATAAAAAAATTAATTTTTGCTATATTTTAGAATATCTTTAAATTCATTATAAAAAAAAAAAAGAAAAAAAACTACAATGAAAAAGCAAGTCAGCTATATATCGATTTGTTGTACTCCTCAAATCACATTCACAATTTGGTTACAAGGAAAGGAAACTCATTGATCTAAAATATTATTTTGTCAGTAGTCTTAATGTACAAGAAACTTTAAGACTCCACTTGAATATTATAAAACTTTTATTGAACATTGTACAATTTTCGTGTGTATTATAAACTTTTATTGAATATTGCATCTAATAATATAATATTCTCCAAATAAAAATATCTCGTGCTTGGCACGGGTCACGTACTATATATATCCCGTACATTTTTCTTTATTCATGTATATAATTATAAGCCTTGATAAATAATCTTAAAATTAAAATTGTGCACCCCGTGCATCGCACGGGCTCTGTATTAGTAAATTATCATAATACCAAAATAGCAATGACATTTAATGCAGTTGACTTTTCTGGATAGTAAATGTAATAAATAGAATATCCTTTTATATAATATAATACGGAAATAGTAATACAATAAATGCTGTTGACTTTTTTGACTACTTAATTTGGTAATAGTACCCCTTTAATATAAGTATAGATTAAAAAATACATTAATTAAATAATAATACAAATTAAACCTAAGTCCAACTTTTTCCCCCTACTCTCTCCCAATTTTTTTCATTTATAAGAAGTCAGAACCACACAATTCAAACCGGAATCAGAACCTTAACTACCGGTGCATATATGTAGGTCTTCCAATATTCCTTTTTGAAAGATTATTATTTTTTTTTTTTCAAATTAAGATTTCTCATTTGATAAATATGATAGTACAAAATTAGCATATATTAAATTCAAAAGATAAATTGATCTAACTAGTATGTATTCCGTACGATGCACGATCAAAGATGTTAAATTAGTCATTTTCATAGGACATGTCCATTTAGACCTAAAAAATAATAATGTGCATCATCTATTTTCCACTTCTTTTGATCAACGTTGTTTTTTTTTTTACTTTTTAGCCATAACGTTAAACCTAGGCCTATTAGACCTAATTTGTGAATTAATTAATATATTATTTTATCGAATCATTTATACTAATATAAATTTTATTTTAGTATATATATTTATTCTTTGATATAAAAAAAAAATAATATTTTAGTATATTCTTGTTCACCATGTAATACTTAATTTATTATTTTATTATAAAATTTGTTGCCGTATAATGTCATTATAGTTTTTAATAAGAGTTGTAGAAGCAGTCTTCTTCTTGTTTATATTTTATATAATGAAAATATTTAATATACGTTAATACTATTTATTAATGTAGGAAATTTAAATTAAGTAAATAAATTAAAAATAAAATACTGTGTATAGATATTTTACGAAATATACACGCATGTTATTTTAAATTTAATTTTTTATAATAATTAAACAAAATTGGTTTAGCAATTGCTAAAAACTAAATTTCTTCTATAATCACTAAATTTTTCTAATTATAATCATAAGGTTTGTAGTTTATTAACGTACTATACAAAGAATTTCATTGTGGAAAAAAAATAAAAACAAAAAAATTGATAAAACATTAATCATGGTTGACATAATATACAAATAAATCACATGTTGAACTTTTAAAAAATAGTTAATATATTTTAATTTTATTATCTGCCCATTAGTGAAATTATTTAATGTATATAGTCATCATCTCTTAAATGGTAAATTATATTAATTTTAAGAATAATTTATATATATATATATAATGAAATAAAGTTTGAGAAAAAAATATATTGGTAAAGATTAATTTGTTAAATTAATATTGCCAGATTAGTTGGAAGAAAAAAGTTTACCTAACCTGTCATGATTTTCTATAAATATTTTAGGATGAAGTCAATATTTGTGAAAAATATTATAATATGGTTCGAACTTAGAATATATTTTTTTGTTTATCTTGACCAATATATTATCAACAGAATCATAGAAAATCAATTTTGTAGCTTATCTATATATATTGAAAAAGCGGAATAAATAAATCATTTGTGAAAACTTTTAAAAAATAATGAGTCAACCATGTTGACATACTAATTATAGCAATCTTTTAAAAATGATTTGTGGTAATTTAAAATGTAAAATAATTAATATAATAAGCTGCAAACGTTTTTTAAGAACTCTAACGCGGTTTAGACAGGATTTTTTATTTTGTACATGATTCTATTTGATTGAATTGATGCTTTTTTGTTTACATGATTTTGTTTACAAAATTTGAACTGTTTTGAGTGAGAGTTTGTTTTATAAATCTGTCACATTTTTAGAATTGATTTTGCTTAATATTTCTGATGTGTTTTGAACGCCATTTTTTACGCTATTTTGTTTAATAATTTAAAATGTTTTCCATGGTATTTTGTTTAAAAAATTTGCACACATTTTTATAAATATGTGTTCACATCTTTAGTTTTTTCTAAAAATTATGTTTCAAAATCAAGGTTCCCAACGTTCAGAAAACATCATTTTTTTTTTCAAACAATGGCGAAATATTATAGCAATCTACGATAAATTAGCGTTGACATCCAGGAAAAAAAATGATTTTTGTAACAATATATACTATGTTGTTTAATAAAACTGATGCGATTTCGTTACGCAATTTTTTAACGCTATTTTATTCAACCAATCCTTAATATTATAGTAAAATACTATGATATACCTCGTAAATTCAGAAAAATAATTTATTTACAAACATGCAACATGTTTAAAAAAAATATATAGATATAAAAAAAATTGAATTGACTTAATAAACATTAAATATCGCTTCTTCAATAGGCCATTATTCAAACAGAATAATTATAATCAACAAAATATTTTCGAAATCAATAGGGATTCTTAGGATCCCTGCTATTAGGGTACTTACCATGATTTCAAATACCTATTTTTCGATTATTGTTATGCAAAAGCAAATAAGAGATAAAATTTTTAGGATTGTAAAAATCCCAAATACCAAAAATTTACAATATTCATTTATTTATTTGGAATATATCCAAATCTTCTTGAATCGTAGAAACTAGAAATGAATATGCATTTGAATTAAATCCTAACACTCAAATCGGATTTCATTAAGAAAATTTGGATTTGAAGAACATTGTGATACTTATTTTACTCTTAGAAGTTAGAATCCAAGCTACTAAAAATTCTCTTATTACTTGATCCATAAAGTTGATTAGGATTCTCAAATCTCACCAATATATTTTGATTAAACATTCGAATCTATTACTATATAATACGGAGAAGAAATATTGTTTGAAAAACTTTGAAAAAATGATTTCATTTCCCGCTTCTATTTTACCATTTCCCGCTTCTTTAATTTCGTTCTTTAACATTTTTCAGCAATTTTTTTTCAAAAATTTTTGCATGTCTCGCTGTTGCAATTTTTGGTTGCAATAAAATCGGATAGTGTATTGATTGTGCACGCGATCTTTTGTTCCGATATGATTTTTAAAAGTAATTTGAATCAGATTTCATGCGTGTGGGAATAATCTTTTCCTAAAATTTGGATGAGATTTACCTGCCAAACACATGGTTCCTATTATCATGGGAAGTATTCCATATTCAATATATCTGAGTTTTGGACTTATCTGTAATCCCATTTCAGTCCAATTTAAACGTGAATGGCGATCTGTTGTAATCGTATATACTCTACCGAATATACCATTTCGCACATTTAAATGTATTTTTTTGTTTTTTTTAAATAATCATTGCAGTCGTGCCTAACAAGAATCTACCGAATTTGCTAATTTGCACATTTAAATGAATCTTTTTTGTTCTTTCAAAAAATCATTGTAATCGTGGAATTGGAAAGATTAAATATATAATTAAATATTTACACATTTGTTCAAAAAAACAAAATAAAAAAATTAATATAATAGATGATACATCTCACGCACAGATACAAAATGAAATACAACATTGCTTAAAACATTGGAAAAAATTGGAATACAAGAACTAAAATATACAATTTAAAAAATACAGGAAAGTATCAAATATACGATTTACAGAATTTGAGTCTTATTAAACATACCAATCGATATAACAATTCTAAAACTAAATGATTCTGTTTAAAATTTATCCAAATGTTGTACACGGTAAGTATCACATAAAATCATAAAATATCTAAACTGAATTGCATTTGTTCGTGTAAATAAATAAATTTGATTTCTTTTCCAATATCTGACAATTTACTTACCAATGGAAACTCGGTTTCAAACATTCAAAATAATAATAATAATTATATTGGATAGAATCCTACATCTATGTAATTTCAATCAATATTTCGGAAATAACTATTAAAATAAATTGTATATTTTTTAACACACATATCTTCACTATATATACTCCAGTATGTAACAAATATTAAGAACACGCAATCACTTCAAAACTCACGAATCATCTTTCTCTTTTACCTTTCCCGTACTATTCAACATGGCTCCGATTTTCGGTACTATTAAGATCTCAAAAGAACTAATTGACCGTTCATTAAGCTACGTGTTATTCGGACGTTCCAACGAGAGAAGGATCGTGGTTACAAAAATCCGCTTGAGTTTATAATGCATGATTCTGAGGTAAGTATTGGAAGATTTATTTATTAACTTTGTTATTTTTAAATTGTAATTTTACACTCCAACTTGAAATAATTGTTTGTTCTTAATTTGTTAGGGAGGACGTATCAAATCTTTGGTCCGACCCATGCATATTTCTAAATTCATCAATGAAGTGTATGTTCTCAAAAATTACCAAGTTGAGAGCAACACCGACATTTACCAAACCACAATATGCACTTGGAGACTTGTGATCAATAAGGATACTAAATTTATCAAGCGGCCTCATTCTTTCCCTACATTTCGTTTTATCTTTACAGATTTTGCAACTCTAATGGACATTGACAATGTTGATGAAACAATGTTGTTTGGTAAGAGATTGTTATTTATATTTATTTCGAAATTTAATTTTAATTTTTTTAATTTGCTATGTTTTTAATTTCGTGTATTTAATTTAATATTTAAAAAATTCGATTATCCTACATGTCTTTATTAACATTATTATATTGTTTTTTATAGATGTTATTGGGGTGGTTGTTGAAATACAACCAATCCAAACAAAGACTGTGAAGGGGAAATCTACTCAAATGATTGTTTTCTCCCTTATGAACTTGGAGTAAGTACATATAAAATTTTATAGTAATTCATATTATATTAAAATGTATAAAATGATTGTTTGATCTCTTATCAAATATTTATTCTTGAATTTGAATTAATTTTACTCGATTTATTTAGAGGGAAAAAGAAGAATTGTACCCTTTGGGGACAATATGTTGATCAACTAATTGCTATTGAGCATCACTACATGAATGAACAACAAGCTTTTGTCATAATCATGCAAATGTGTCGTGCTAAGGTGTTTGATGGTAATATTTTTTAACTTTGACATAATCATTTTCTTATTTTATTTATAAATTATAATCTCCTAATTAATTTTTTTAATTGTAGGTGAAGTGTGGATAAGCACATCAAAAGATGTTACTCTTCTCATTTGTGTGGATGTCCCCGAAATTCGTGAATTTAGGAGAAGGTTGGCTGCGGGTAAATTGAGGAATACCCAATTGGTGTCGAATAGTTCCATTGTTGTCAAGACTGAACTTCAACAACTCGAGGACGGGGACATCGTCGTTAGTACTGTTGATTCGTTACATGATTGTGTAGAGGTAATTTACAATAATTATTATATACATCGTATTTTTTAATTACAAAATATTTGAATTATTACAAAAAAAAATATATAATGATTTTCGATTTTTTAATACTTAAGTGTATATTTGATTTATTCATTGTAGTCTAAGGACATTTGGGTGTGTGCAACGATTGGTTCCATCATAGATGAATGGTGGTACTTGGCATGTATTCGATGGAGACTGATGGACTCAATCATAAGTGCCGAAAGTGCACTCACAATCGTGGCATTTTTCGGTTTTTTTTTTATATCTTCCTAAATTTAAAATTTTTATTTTATGATTACTTTATGACATGATAATTTGCAAATATTAGATATAAAATTCAAATGGATGTGTACGATGCTTCTGCGCATATTACTGTGGTTTGTTGGGATAAGGATTGTCAAAGGATGATTGGCAAACCTTGTGATATACTGAAGCGCGAATATGCCGAAAGGGAGGTAATTATCTCGAATTTAACCAATAATCTTTTTTATTATCATTACCGTGTTGTTTTTAACTTTAAGTAAGCTGACATATAAAATTGTCTTTTATTTTTATAGAAGCAAGCTGTCTTTGATCTTCCTGACGATGTTGAAGATTTGGTTGGCAAGAAATATCTCTTCAAAATTTGCATTAAGCCTAATGATCGTTACAACTTTGCTTCTTCATTCAACGTGCTTAGGGTGGTAGTTGATGACAACTTGGTCTCAAAGTATAACCAATGGGTTTATGAAGAAAATGTAAGTCTAACTACTTCAATCAACATTCGCTTTTTTTTTTTTTTTTTTTTTTAATAAATACTAACATTCGTATTGTTTTTTTCAATAGGACTCAGATTTTATGACTCTCTTGCTAAGAGAAGAAGACATTGCGAAAGAAGGGGTAAATTCAACTTATATAAATTTCATGTACCTTATATTTTTTAAAGTCAAAATTTATTAAAATAAATTATTTCAATTATTATAGGATGCTGCCTTGGATGATGAAGTCTCCACCCCATTGAAGGTCAATAAAGAATGTGAGAAAGTTGACGACACATCAACCGCGAAGTGGAACTTGGGGGATCAATTTACTTTTGAATCTGTCACAAGCAATAAGGGAAAAACGAAGGTTGATGATGATGGAAATTTGCTCCCGACCAATGGGGAAGATGATAATTAGTAGATTGGGTTTTTAGATGAATAAGACAATTTCTTTAAGATGTTTGGGTTGCTTTGAAAGTTTTTATTTCGCATTTGGATATTTTATAGTATTTAGTTCACTAGGATTCATGCTTTCTGAATATTTCATGTTTTCTCATGATTTTCTCTAGGGAACATATAGTTCTCGAGATTTCATGAATGATAATAAAATTTGTCATTTGCTTTAAATTTGTGTTTAGTTATTTTCGAATTCATAACTTAATTTTTTAACTTAACGAAAGAAGATTAATAAAACATATATATATATATATATTATTAAGTTCGATTTAATATAAAAAAATTAATAAAAACGTTCATTTCATATTTAAATATATGTATACATTCAATTATATATATATATATAGATGTTAAAATCTTAGATATGCATAAATAAATTATAATTAAATATTTAAATATAAATAATTGAATTCAACTCAATTGAAATGACATTTCTTTGACTTTCAAACTATTAAAACGTGCCCTAAATAACAGGAAATTGCAGAACAAAAAGTAGTATGCGATATGTATCGAAAAAAAAAAGAATATAATTTTGGATTTGGTACCATGGGGATGAAGTTAATCGTTGATGTTATAGATAAAACTAAACAATAATACTAAACTAAACAAGTAAAACTAAAATATCGTAAACTTAAAATTAAAATTAAATTTAACACATCTTTATATAGATAAATATTATCTCAAATATGGAATAATATTTAACCAAATTAATAGGCGATATCCATAAACCTATATTACTACAATCTAATAGAATCCTATATATATATATACCATTTATTTATCGGTTGGAGAACCATTGCAGAGAAAAAATTGGAGTACGACTTTTCTCAAAAAAAAAAATGGTACCAATGTTTGGAACAATCAATTCAGTCAATAGGGCCAACAGACCATATCTAAAATTGAGAGCAGTACTAATTGTTGAGACCCAATACGACGAGGAGAGTAGAAATTTCATTTAGATCATCTTCCGCGATCAAGAGGTAATATTTTTCAATTGTTATTTAAAATTTTATTTCCTACTTAAATTAATTTTAGTTAATTTGTATAAGTTTACATTGTAGGGTGGACAAATAACTGGAATAATACGTTATGCGCATTTTAGTTTATTTCGAGATGTATTCAAAGAAGGGGAGGTGTATATTATCAGAAACTATGAACTTGATGTCAATCAAGGGAGTCAGAGGATGACAGCCCACAACTGGAAGCTTCTGATTAATAGCAGGACTCGTGTGATCAAATACGCAGGAGTATTTCCTCAGTACTAATGATTGGCTAGATATATTGAATATTAGAAACAGCTATTTAGATGCACAAGATATTTGGTTTAGTCTTTGTGTTGGATATTTGTTCTGTTTTTATTTAAATAGTCTACATGCTTTTTGAATTTCCTAATTACTATTGCTTTTTGAATGATTTTGTGTTCTTTGAACTACTCTTCTTAATTTCGTAATCTATCTAATGAAAAGTTTTATTCGTAACAAGAAAACTTATTATAATTCAAAAAGCATTTTCGGTCTTCTTATTCTATTTACCATACACGCAAAGATAATATCATAACATAAAAACAAATGATTCCAAAAGAATCCATCTTTATTTAAACTACTCCTACCATGTGTGACAAATGTGCCCTAAACTATAGCAATTAAGAAACAAATAATATCACAACATAAAAAAAAAATAAATAAAAAATAAAAATTAATCCAAAAGAATCCAACTTTATTTAAACTACTCCTAACATTTGTGACAAACGTGGCCTAAAATATAGCAATAAGGTAACTAATAATATCAAAACTTATCAAAAAAAAAAAAGAATCGAAAAGAATCCATTTTATTTGAACTACTCATATCTTTCCTATTCACGCGTGCCCTAAGTTTTTGCAATTAGGAAACAAAATATTTTATTTATCTTTCTTAAGAAATAGAATCCTAACCTATATGAAATTCCTCTCCATTAAAAACTTCTAACCCTCTTGAATAGCTCGCGTATTCGTTTTGTTCATCCTTTTTTAGACCAGTACTAGCATATGAAATTTGTTTTTTTTATTCACAGTAATACTTCTTAGAAAACCTTAAACAGTGTTACAAGAGGGAAGCATCTATAGTTTTTAGAAAAACAATCTGTTGTGATTTTTCATTCGCAGTTATAGTTCTCAAGCAAGCATCATGAATCAAAATAGAGTAGGAGAACCAAACAATCAATGTGTCAATGGTGGCAGAGCAAGTCAATCACAAGACAGAGATATACAAACAGATCAACCGAAAGAACAAGGTATGTTTCAATTTCAAGATATGTAAACTTAAATATGAACCCATGTGAGTTATTTTTTTATTTTTTATAACATAATTTACCTTTGCTGTGTTTGTTTACCTGATTTGTTGTATTTCAACATATGGCAAACATTCCTCGGTGTCTTCTCTCTCATAATCATGCTCGCAATTAATAAGATAAAATAAAATCAGAACTGGTGAACAATATTATGTATACTAAAATCAGAACTGATGCAGAATATAGTTTTTTTATTTCAGCCCATGTTTTGTACTAATATGTAACATTTTATGTAAGATCTGTTTGTAACTGTACCTGTTATTTTCTTCATTCTGTGAGTACTTTCATCCCAGACTTTCACACTGCATGCTAAACGACCGTGCTGCTCACATGAGTAGTTTGTTCAACTTGACCTTCACACTCCATTTCATGCTCATGCAACAAAATCAATATCATATAAGATTAATTACATGGTGTGCCTACATATTCCATTCATTGCATATAAAGTTTGTGTTTCATAACATAATATTTGCTTATTTGATGTATATTTACAATGCACATGAAATATACTTCCAGGTAGTATATTGTTAGAAAGTGGACATTGCACCAAGAGAATGAACAATTTGGGTAGATGTCAAGATATCACCAAATTGGTGAATACAGGACCATTTGTTTCGAATTCACAAGGTAGTGTTCAAAACATGATTCAGCATACTTAGCAAAAAATATACTGTATTTCAATTAAAGTTATTATGCACATTATTGAAGTTGTATGAAGATGTGTTTAGACTGTAGGTGATATGCACGTGATAATGTGTATATATATGTTAATGTCCTTACACTATCTTTCATATATGTACATAGCATGAGATCATTGCATACGCATAAGAACAATCACCTGTTAGAACTGCCATGTTTTAATTAAAAAACAGATATTGTGGATTCATTTCATGTGCATAAATACAGGCAAGGAATTAAGAATATGATAAAAAACGGAGTCGAACTCGAACAGATATGTATCATTATATTTTGAACATCAGTGAAAATTACATAGG
>BKCP01006071.1:2225028-2243791 GCA_008636005.1 Striga asiatica | reverse complement strand
CAGAGCAGTACTAATTGTTGAGACCCAATACGACGAGGAGAGTAGAAATTTCATTCAAATCATCTTCCGCGATCAAGAGGTAATATTTTTCAATTGTTATTTAAAATTTTATTTCCTACTTAAATTAATTTTAGTTCATTTGTATAAGTTTACATTGTAGGGTGGACAAATAACTGGAATAATACGTTATGCGCATTTTAGTTTATTTCAAGATGTATTCAAAGAAGGGGAGGTATATATTATCAGAAACTATGAACTTAATGTCAATCAAGGGAGTCAGAGGATGACAGCCCACAACTGGAAGCTTCTGATTAATAGCTGGACTCGTGTGATCAAATACGCAAGAGTATTTCCTCAGTACTAATGATTGGCTAGATATATTGAATATTAGAAACAGCTATTTAGATGCACAAGACATTTGGTTTAGTCTTTGTTTTTATTTAAATAGTCTACATGCTTTTTGAATTTCCTAATTACTATTGCTTTTTGAATGATTTTTTGTTTTTTGAACTACTCTTCTTAATTTCGTAATCTATTTAATGAAAAGTTTTATTCGTAAAAAGAAAATTTATTATAATTCAAAAAGCATTTTCGGTCTTCTTATTCTATTTACCATACACGCAAAGATAATATCATAACATAAAAAAAAAAAGAATTCAAAAGAATCCAACTTTATTTGAACTACTCATACCATATGTGACAAACGTGCCCTAAATTATAGCAATTAGGAAACAAATAATATCATAACATAAAAAAAAAAAAGAATCCAAAAGAATCCATCTTTTTTTAAACTACTCATACCTTTCCTATTCACACGTGCCCTAAATTATAGCAATTAGGAAACAAATATATTATTATTTATCTTTCCTAATAAATAGAATCCTAACCTATATGAAATTCCTCACCATTCATCAACATGCTCATAAGATGTCAATCGTTTAACCTTTTTTACACCAATACCAGCATATGAAAATCTTTTTTTTTTTTATTTACAATAATAGTTCTTAGAAAACTTCAAATAGTGTTAAAAGAGGCAAGCATCTATATTTTTTAGAAAAACATTATGTTGCGATTTTTCATTCGCAGCTATAGCAAGCATCATGAATCAAAATAGTGTAGGCAAACCAAAAAATCATGGTGTCAATGGTGGCAGAGCAAGTCAATTACAAGGCAGAGATATACAAACAGATAAACCGAAAGAACAAGGTCAGTTTCAATTTCATACCATATGTGAACTTAAATATGGCAACCATTCCTCGGTTTCTTCTCTCTCATAATCATACTCGCAATTTAAAAGGTAAAATAAAATCAGAACTGATGAACAATATTATGTATAATAAAATCAGAACTGATGCAGAATATAGTTTGTTTATTTCATTCCATGTTTTGTACTAATATGTAATATATTATGTAAAATCTGTTGTAATTGTACCTGTTATTTTCTTCATTCTGTGAGTGCTTTCATCCCATCCTTTCACACTGCATGCTAAATGACTATGCTGCTCACAGGAGTGCTAAATGACTATGCTGCTCACATGAGTAGTTTGTTCGACTTCACCTTCACACTTCATTTCATGCTCATGCAACAAAATCAATATCATATAAGATTAATTACGTGGTGAATGCCGGTGTTATTCCATTTATTGCATATAAAGTTTGTATGATAATCTTTGAACATTTACTATACTGAAAGTTTGTGTTTCATATCATAAAGCTACATATTTGATATATATTTAAAATGGACATGAAATATAATTTCAGATAGTAGATTGTTAGAAAGTGGACATTGCACCAAGAGAAAGAACAGTGTGGGTAGATATCAAGATATCACCAAATTGGTGAATACAGGACCATTTGTCTCGAATTCACAAGGTAGTGTTCAAAACATGATTCAACATAGTTAACAAACAATATACTGTATTTCAATTAAAGTTATTATGCACATTATTGAAGTTGTATGAAGATGTGTTTAGACTGTAGATGATATGCACATGATAATGTATATAAATATGTCAATGTCCTTACACTATCTTTCATATATGTATATAGCATGAGATCATTCCATACGCATAAGAACAATCAGCTGTTAGAACTGCCATGTTTGAAAAAAAAAACAGATTAAGTGAGTTCATTTCATACGCATAAAGACAGGCAAAAAAGTAAGAATATGATAAAAAACGGAGTCGAACTCGAACAGATATGCTCACTCTTTCAACATCTGTCAATTTGTATCATTATATTTTGAAAACCAGTGAAAATTACATAGGATTTTTAATCGATTTTAACAAAAAACACCAGCACACGCATTGTATGACTATCTTTGTTTGAACTAAAAAATATTTTCGGTACTATGCATGGCCAAAACAATAATGTTAAAAACATTTTAATTATTACAAATAAAAAATATATGATACCTTCTATTATTTGTGTATGTCTGACCATATCAATCACCGATCGACACGCTCACTTGAAGAAATCAGTCGTCAAAGGTTTAGAAAGATTAATTTTACAACAGAGACGACAGAAACCCAGGAGTTCATTTCCGCAGTGGTATACATGATTGCGTTCAGAAAACATATAATTTTTTGCGCCCAACAACCTCATAAACAATAAAATCGGGAAAAAATCGATACAAAAATAATAATAAAATTAAAAAATGTTAAAATAATTGCCTTATGGATCAGATCCATTAAGTAATTAAAATTTTTTTCGGAAATTTTTGTAAAACAAAGAATTATTTGGGCTTATAAAACATTATAAGATCACGAATGAAACAAGAAAAAAAAAAAAAACGCTTAAAGCCTTCGATCTACAAAAGCATATATACGAGATCCACATTAGATGTCGATTTTGTTTTTGATCATCGATCGAACTATTAGCTCTGATTTCGAAAGTAAACGAACAAAGATTTCGAAAAACCTAAATTCAAAATCGACCTTAAAAACCCTAAAAAAAAGGCTGAATCCTTAAGATCTACATAAACATATACACAATATCCACAAGAGCCGTGGATTGTGTTTTTTTTCATCGATCCAAAATGATTCTGAGAGATTAATTCTGGAAAAACGAAAAGAAGTATCCAGAAATGAGTCGGCGGAGAAAGCGAAGAAATAAGAGAGAAACTGAGAATGGGCGAAATGAAAAAATGAGAGAACCCTACTTTCTCGGACAAACTACCTATTTAAGATCATAGTTGAATAACTGAGACCGTTCGATCGTCATTTTAATTGAGTTTGGGCCGGTTAGTTTAATTCTGATACAGGCCCGATTACAATTTTTTTAGCTAGACTTATTCTATAATGGATTGGGCTTATAATTAGACACAAAAAAAAAATAATGGTCCATTTAAATTGATAAATTAATGTGCGTTTTATAATATAAGTGATCATCCTAAATATATTTAATAATATATTTTTTTTTACGGCAGCGATTTATATAATAATTTCAATTAAGTCATTTTAAAATTTAATTTAGTTATTTATTTAAGTTATATTCATTACACGTGAATCAATTTTTTAAAATTTAATTTAGTTATTTATTTAATTCTAGTAATTTATTAACATAACATATACTTACAACATTACAATTGTACGTGTTAGAAAAATTAAATACAATTTTTATATCACAATTTTGACTTTATCTTCATTTTTATAGGTTCAATGACTTCACCGGTTGTCAAAGGATCATCTTTTATTGTTCAACGAAACAATGATCCATCGAAAAAAACTTCCTATCAGTATCAGAGTGTGTTACATGGTTCTCAATACTTACCATTATCTGATGTGACTAATGGTATTATGTTATTCAATTCATACTTTAGTTTCATAATATACTTTAATTAGTCCTTATCTTTATGCATCTAAAAAATTTCGACCATGTTTTTTTTTTTAATTTAGTGCTTGGAACGGGTCATTCTTCCACACCACACAATCAGACTAATTATAGTACTAAAAAAGGTAATACATACTTTATTTTAATATTATTTATAATTAATTAGTGCCACATATGTTTTTTAATCTTATTAAATATACATTATTAATTTATCATTTTATAAATCTTAAACTAAACAGGTTGTGTGACATCACCACCGAGCCATGTATCATCTTTGATTCCTCAACAAAGCTCAAGTAATTTGGGTTATACGTCCTATAAGTATCAAAGTGTGTTGCATAGTCCTCAAAACCATACATTATCTGGTGTCGCACATGGTATGTTAAATTGAACGTATTTAAATGTATTTTAATAACTTTTTTATAATTGAATTAAGTGTTTTTTTATGCATTGAAATTCATGTAGAGGTAAACGTCAGTTGTTCTTCTACCCAAAGACATCAAATCGCACATAATGTTAAAAACAATAAGTCATACCTATTTTTTTTCTTATTTATTGGAAATATATACTTATTCAACATAAAGTTGTTTAAATGTACTAATATATATTATTTGTCTGTCAGGTCATGCCATACAACCTAGTGATTGTTTATCAAAAAATCTTACCCAGAACATCGTCATAGACCTTACAAGTGATACTGATGATGATGGTGGTTCAGGAGTTATTCATAATATGCCCTTGAATCAAACAAACATAAGTAATATTAATATATTTCAAACGTCAAATTCTTTCATTACTTATATTTTTCTTGGTATAAATAAATAAATAAATTAATTAAAATATACAGGTCGTCTTCCGTCGAGTTCCATACATGCTATTAATAGCGATAAAAAGAGGTCTTTTCCTATTGAGTTCAATGATGTTGTGGATCTCACCGTGAATGATGTTGTCCCCCTTCCCGTTCCCAAAAGAAAATGTGGTAGACCGAAGAAGATTGTTGGATCCACATCGACCCAATCCAGTATGTTTGACGTTAATAAAATGTTATATTTTTTTTTCATCTTATTTGTTGCAATTTATTATATTTTTTACTATTGAGTTATTTGCAAATTGATTTAAATGATGTAGTCGATCACAACGTGGATGTTGTTGTCCCCCTTCCCGTTCCCAAACGAAAACCTGGTAGACCGAAGAAGATTGTTGGATCCACATCGACTCAATTTGGTATGTTTTACATTAATATAATATTATATTTGTTTTGTTTTCTTCTTATATGTTGCAATTTAATATATTTTTTTCTATTGAGTTCTTTGCCTACTTATTTTAATGATGTAGTCGATCACACTGTGGATGTTGTTGTCCCCCTTCCCGTTCCCAAACGAAAACCTGGTAGACCGAAGAATATTTTTGGATCCACATCGGCCCAATCCGGTATGTTTTACGTTAATAAAACATTATATTTTTTTTTTCTGCTCATTTGTTGCAATTTAATATATTTTCTTAAAATTTAAATTTTGTAGAATACTGGGACATGGGTGATGCTAGCTGTCAATGTATTTATTGCGGAGCACTATTTTGGTATGTTGAGCGAAAATCTTCTAAAAAGGCTACAGCTCATCCTGAATATAACGGTTGTTGTATGAACGGGGCGATACAACTGCTTGCACTACATAATCCACCTGCATATTTAAATGAGCTTTTACACGGAGATAGCCGCAATAGCAAACACTTTTAGGAGAATATCAGATCTTATAACAGTATGTTTGGCTTTACTTCTTTGGGCGGGAAGATTGATGCAGGGATCAACAATGGTACAGGTCCTCCGATATTGACTCTACACGGCCAAAACTATCATCTGATTGGTAGTCTACTTCCATCCGAAGGTGAAACTCCAAAATTTGCGCAGCTTTATATCTATGATACGGATAATGAATCTATATATATTGAAAAAGAGAGGTCAATAAATCATTTGTGGAAACTTTTAAAAAATTGGTCAACAACCCCATTGACTTTCCATTTGTAGAAACTAATTTAAAAATCCTTTCAAAATATATGGTTTTTTTTTTTCCTTTTTTTTAGGGATGGATATACCTTTAACGTGATAAGATATATACATGTGATTGCATATTTTGTTGTTGCATCCCAAAAATCATGGTATTTAAAATCTATCCAAATACAATCCATAATTATCTTATCACTTTTGTTAATAAAAAATTGTATAAAAGGATATTCACTACCACCATTACAACTCATCATTCACGAGTTCAGAGAAAAAAAAAATACAGAGAATAATTTTTCATCGCATATACAATATAATGCTTCCAGGCTGGGGTAAACTTGATATATAATGCTTCCAGACTGGGTACGTTAACAAAAGAAACAAACCTTTTTTTGCGTCTGAGAGCAGTCCGCATTATTGAAACCCATCACGAACGGGAGAGCTATAACGCATTTTCATGATGAACAGGTAATATTTACCTTTTTTATTTCAATTTTATATAATTTAGAAAATTATTTTAATTAATATTTATAACAAACCTTTTTTGCGTCTGAGAGCAGTCCGCATTATTGAAACCATCACGAACAGGAGAGTTGTAACGCATTTTCATGATGAACAGGTAATATTTACCTTTGTTATTTCAATTTTATATAATTTAGAAAATTATTTTAATTAATATTTATAACAAACTTTTTTTGCGTCTGAGAGCAGTCCGCATTATTGAAACTCATCACGAGCAGGCTGGGGTACACTTGATATATAATGCTTCCAGACTGGGGTACGTTAACAAAAGAAACAAACCTTTTTTTCGTCGCAGTCCGCATTATTGAAACCCACGAGAGAGCTATAACGCATTTTCATGATGAACAAGTAATATTTACCTTTGTTATTTCAATTTTATATAATTTAGAAAATTATTTTAATTAATATTTATAACAAACCTTTTAATATTTATAACAAAACTTTTGAACATGTAATATTTACCTTTGTTATTTCAATTTTATATAATTTAGAAAATTATTTTAATTAATATTTATAACAAACCTTTTTTGCGTTTGATAGCAGTCCGCATTATTGAAACCCATCACGAACGGGAGAGCAGTCGGCATTATTGAAACCCATCACGAACGGGAGAGCTGTAATGCATTTTCATGATGAACAGGTAATATTTACCTTTGTTATTTCAATTTTATATAATTTAGAAAATTATTTTAAATTATATTTATAACAAACCTTTTTTTGCGTCTGAGAGCAGTCCGCATTATTGAAACCCATCACGAGCAGTCTGCATTATTCAAACCCATCACAAATGGGAGAGCTGTAACGCATTTTCATGATGAAAAAATAATATTTACCTTTGTTATTTCAATTTTATATAATTTAGAAAATTATTTTAATTAATATTTATAACAAACCTTTTTTGTGTCTGAGAGCAGTCCGCATTATTGAAACCCATCACGAACGGGAGAGCTGTAACGCATTTTCACGATGAACAGGTAATATTTACCTTTGTTATTTCAATTTTATATAATTTAGAAAATTATTTTAATTAATATTTATAAATTTGTATCGTAGGTGCTTTCATTAAATGCATAATACATTGTCCGAATATGAGAGCAACAAACTTTATATAAACTGAGAGCTGTCTAATTTTTGTAAAATATGTAAACTTTAAACGTAATTTATATATAAAATTTTATATACTTTTAAACATGTTAGTTGGGCAAATTTTAAGGATATATATATATATGTGTGTGCTAACTTTAAGTATATATATTTTTCTTATAAAATAGTCTAGACAAAATTGAGGTAATTTCACATTTTTCAATAATAATATAAAATATTTTAATACTTTCACATATGTTATATAATAGTCTGCGTATTCTTAATGTCTTTTGGTTGTAACACTGTTAACACATATAATATTAGATACTTTTAAACATATTTAGATATTTTTTTTACTCATTCTTTAATATCTATGTGCATAAAAAGAGAATAAGATTTATAAAAAATTTTCCGGCAATATACTAAATGTTAGATAAAAATCTCATTTTATTTGTTATATAATATTTCGAGTTGCATTAATTTTGATTTGTATGTGTAAAATTGATAAATTAAGCGTATGAAAAGGAACGTACGAATTACTGTAAAGATTTAAAAAATAAAAAATAAATCTAATTTTTTGAATATTTTCTAAACGAATTTATGTCATAATTCGTCATAATTTTCCCACATCATGTCAATATTTATTTTATCTATACTAGGTAAAAGGTAAATCATTATCTCAATATTTATTCTATATATTCTAAGTAAATCTTCTCATCTATCTCAACGGTCCGCAGGTAGTATTTCATACTTTTCTATTCATAATCAAATATACCAAACCTTCACAAATTTTACTTCACAAAGAAAGTGTTCAATAATTTATATTTTTTTTCCTTCTTTGCAATCCATTTATTTTTATTACATATATATAAATTATATTATTTTTAATATTTTACACGTTAAACATTTCAGGAAAATATACCATCCCGTGCATCGCACGGGTACTGTACTAGTTATTCAATAGAATGAACACAGTTAGGTTAGTAATTTACGTAATAGATTATGTGGTTATTTATAATTTTTTAATTTTTAGTCTATAGTAATTTTTTCGTCACATATTTGTGAATCTGATTACGAATTTAAATTTTTTTTTCTTATAGGAGCTCTGACGGTATTTCTGATTTGCATGAGGAAATTGTTGCTCGCTTGACAACAATGTTGGACGAGCACAATCAACTGGTTGAGTCGTTTCGTATGGCTAGGGAAAGAATTCAACAACACGGCCAAAGTGATGTGAAGATTCGTCTAATTGGAAGGAGACATAGTGATGGTAGATGTTATAACTTGCCTACAAGCTCTGAAGTTGCTGCCTTAGTCGTTGGAGATTTTGATCAAGCAATGGGTGAAAGGGATATATTGGTTGAGACCAAAAGTGGACGCCAACGGAGAATCAATGAACTTAATGCTTCCTATTTGGCTTTACAATATCCCCTATTGTTGCCTTATGGGGAGGATGGGTACAGAGAAGACATCCCATTTCTGATCTAAGAGAAGTAAAAGAGGATGGTCGAACAACTGTGAGTATCAAGGAATATTTTGCTTATTGAATCCATGATAGGGAGCACGAACCGTCTACTATTCTTTCAGCCATGAGACTGTTTCAACAATTTGTCATTGATGCATATACCATGGTTGAATCATCGAGATTGAGATATATCCGTTACAATCAAACTCGCCTACGATGTGACATGTACAATGGGTTAGCGGATGATGTTCTTCGTGGTGATATCGATTCAGGATCTAGAGGAAAGAGAATAATTCTCCATTCGTCTTTCACTGGGGGGGCTCGGAATATGATTCAGAACTATCAGGATGCAATGGCGATATGCAGATGGACAGGTTATCCCAATTTGTTAATAACATTCACATGCAACCCAAAGTGGCCCGAGATCCTTCGCTTTTTTAGCCCAAAGAACTTACGTCCTGAGGATCGTCCCGATATATGTTTGCAGAGTTTTTAGATCAAAATTAAAGCAGTTGATACGGGATTTCCGTGAGAAACAAATATTTGGTAAAGTAATAGTAGGTACGATCATTATTTTACAAAATTTGATTTCTTTTGAATTCTTTTACAGTAATATTCATAATTGTTTAACATTCTCTTCTTTTTTGTTCTCAGTTGTATACGCTGTTGAATTTCAAAAACGCGGATTCCCTCATGCCCATATACTTCTTTTTTTAGCAAAGGAAAACAAGTTTCCCGATCCTTCGGACATAGATAGAATTATCTCTGTTGAGATAATTGATGAGTCTTCTGATCCTTCTTATTATGAAGCTATAAAGGAACACATGATCCACGGCCCGTGTGGATTGGCCAGAAAGCAATCTCCGTGCATGGTTGATGGAAAATGCAGTAAACGTTTTCCAAAATCATTTCTTGAATTCACGACTGTCGATGATGATGGCTATCCGCGGTATAGGCGTCGGGACAATGGAAGACATATGGAGAAAAATGGTGTAGTTGTCCATAACGGTTTTGTCGTGCCCCACAATCGGAAATTGTTGATGAAATATGGTGCTCATATAAATGTTGAGTGGTGCAATCAGTCCCGGTCCATCAAGTACCTCTTCAAATATGTCAATAAGGGCAATGATCGTGTCACCGCATCGTTTTATCAGGCGACTGGAGACGGAGAGCCGGATAAGCCTGTTGACGAGATTAACATGTTCTACGACTGTAGATATGTTTCTTCATGTCAGGCGGCTTGGAGGTTGTTGGGTTATGAACTTCAGTACAAAAAACCTCCAGTACAACGTTTGAGTTTCCATTTGAAAGGCGAACAGTACGTTATTTTTGAGGATGAAGATCGGATTGATGAGGTTATTCAAAAACCCATTGTAAATGAGAGTCAATTTTTGGCATAGATGGAAGCGAACAAGAAGTATCCTCAGGCGAGGGAGCTCACATATGTTGAGGCACCAAGGAAATTTGTTTGGAACTCGACGTTGAGAGAGTGGACCCCTCGAATTAGAGATGGCGCTATAGCCCACCTGCGCTATGTTCCTCCTAATGCAGGCGATAATTTCTATTTGCGGTGCTTGCTTAATGTCATCCGTGGAGCAACTTGCCACGAGGATTATATGAAGGTAGCCAACGTTCAATATTGTCGTATCGTGATGCTTGCCACGCTCTAGGTTTGTTGGGTGACGATCGTGAGTACGTTGATGGCATATCTGAGGCAAGTCAATAGACATCTGTTGAGCCCCTCAAACGCATGTTTGCAACGTTGTTGGTTTCTGGATCGTTAGGTAGACCCGAGCACGTATGGGAACAGTGTTTGGATTTTCTCTCTGATGACATCGTTTATCGACAACGTCTTCTCTTCAATAATGAAAGTATGTGACTTATTTTTTATTTATGTTTTATTGTTTATTTTATTATTTTTCATTTCCTTTTTAAGTATTATAATCGATTTTTTTAAATTCTGACTTTGAATTGGTTTCCTTTATTAGGTTTGCAGATGAGTGATGCAGATATAAAAAATTTAGCTCTCTCTGAAATTGAACATTTGTTGAGACGTCGCGGCACGAGTCTTCGGGAATATCCAACAATGCCTTTTCCTGATATGACCGGTGCTACTACGAGTACAAATCGATTGATTTTGGATGAGCTAAATTATGACCGCAAGGCCATATCAGTTGAGCACAGTAATCTTCTTAGAAATATGACTGACGAACAGAAAGGAGTTTATTCAAGAATTATGGCAGCAGTAGACTCAGGTCAGGGCGGTGTTTTCTTTGTCTACGGTTATGGCGGAACCGGTAAGACGTACTTGTGGAGGACATTAGCTGTGGGATTGCGATCGAAGGGTCAGATCGTGCTTTGTGTTGCATCGAGTGGAATAGCTTGTCTTCTGTTGCCTGGTGGAAGAACTGCACACTCTCGCTTTGGCATACCTATTAATCTTTACGAAAATGCGTCATGTGATATCAACCAGGCTAGCCCTCTAGCAGAGCTAATAATACGGTCCTCCCTCATCATATGGGACAAAGCTCCAATGATGCATAAGCATTGGTTCGAAGCTGTTCAAATGTCATTTCAGGCGATCATGGGAACGGTCAACTCGATCAACCATTATAAACCGTTTGGTGGCAAGACTGTTGTTTTTGGTGGAGATTTTCGACAAATCCTCCCGGTGATTCCAAAGGGGAACCGTCAGCAGATTGTTAATGCTTCGATAAATGCTTCAACCATTTGGCAAGATTGTACCGTGCTTAGCTAACGAAGAACATGCGTCTTCAGAGCCTTGATGATTTGGATGAACGTGAGGAGCTTTCTAAATTTGCTGATTGGATTGCTAGCATCGGAGATGGTACTATTGGAGGTGTTAACGATGGTTGTGCCTCCATTGAAATACCAGATGATCTATTAATAGACCCATCCGATGGCCATTGCTGCAATTGTTGAGAGCACGTATCCAATGTTCAAGAACGCAACAGATGATCCAAGTTATCTGAAGGATAGAGCCATACTTGCACCAACGTTGGAGATCGTTGAGTCTATCAACCAATACATGTCGTCATTGAATCTAACAGAAGGTGTATATTTGAGCTCCGACAGTACGTGTAAAACCGATTTGGATTCTGACTTCTTGTCAGAAATCCACACTCCTGAGTTATTAAATTCTCTCAAGTGTTCTGGTACACCAAATCATGAGTTGCATCTGAAGGTGGGAACTCCTGTTATGTTGTTGCGGAACATGGATCATTCTATGGGATTGTGCAACGGGACACGTTTGGTTGTAACAAGACTCTCCAATCATGTCCTAGAATGTAGGATACTTACGGGCGACCATGTAGGGGATAAAGTGTTGATACCTCGAATGACGATAACTCCTTCCGATGCAAGAGTACCTTTTAAGTTTCAACGAAGGCAGTTCCCTATCGTGGTCTCTTATGCAATGACTATTAACAAGAGTCAGGGTCAATCCTTATCTCACATTGGTTTATTCTTGAAGAAACTAGTTTTCAGTCATGGCCAGTTATATGTTGCTGTTTCGCGCGTCACCAACAGAAAAGGTTTGAAAATTCTAATATGTGGTGAACATGATTTGCCCCCAAATCAAACAAATAATGTTGTGTACAGAGAAGTTTTTAATAATATATGATTTCTTTTTTATTTATTTTTTTGTTTCCATAATTAGATGTTAAATTTTGTTAATTACATTTAAAATAAGTACTTCAATATGTTTTAAGTATGCGCCCACCGTGCATCGCACGGGTACATACTAGTTCAAAAGAACCGTACTAACAAAAATAAAATGCATAAATAACAATGGAATTTCAATAAAAAATAATATAGTCGGATATATATAATGCGAATTAAGAAAGAGTTATCACTTTTTCAAATTCGAATAATTCCAAAATTTGTATGATTCATAGAATACCAAATATTCTATTAATTAATTTATAAAAAAAACACGTGTAATTAGAGATATCATAATAAAAAATTTGAAAATACAATTAAATGAATTTGGTTTTAAGTTAGATCTTAATATTTTGGTGATTCTAAAAAATCCATACCATTCAAAAATACCAATATTAGTATAGTATAGATATATACAAATTGGATTGCATATTTGGCTAACTTGGAAATTTGTATACAATATCACACTTTTCAAATGGTATATCCTACATAAAGTTATTGATTATCATAACCACACTATCTATAGATATATGCTGTATTGTTGGTATGGTTTATAAAAAATCGGTGTTTAGTCACAGTTAACTATATCTTGGTGTTTTCCGCGTTTGAATATATTAAGACGTAGTGATCATGATTTGTCAAAAAACCAAACAAAAAACGTTGTGTACAAAGTATTTAATAATATATAAATTATTTTGTTTTCAATTGTATTTTCAAACATGTATACGGCCATGTGTTTGTGTGTTATTATAATTATATATGTGTTTTGTTGTTAACATATATCTCATCTCATTATCTAATATAACAGTAACCATTGAATATTGCTTCCCGTGCATAGCACGAGTTATGCGCTAGTTATAATGGATATCAATGAAATTATTGCAGATGTTTAATAAAGGAAAGAATCTTTTGATTATGTTTGATTTGATCTGATTTGAAAATATGTATATGTAAGCAATTAATGCATATATTTAAAAAAATTTCAAAAAGGATATACATTAAATATTCTCAAATTTTTGTGGCTACTAATTTAGTAAATAGTTATTCTCTTTATATAGATATATAGGTTATGATGTACAGTATTGAATTATCGTTTTTAAAGTTATTAAATAATATATTGTAGGGCCAATCAACTCAATATAACAGAAACAAAACTAATTTAATATAGTCTATGTAAATAAAATAAAACCAAATAAATATTGAAATCTAAATTAAATTATATTTTTTTTAAGTATCTGAAATGGATAGGAAAATTTCTAAGGCAATTTATAACATTTAGTAAAAAATAATTGAGGATATTTTGGTCTGACGGACATGATAAAAGTAAAACAAATCAATTTACGGCAATTTATAAGACTTTCCAAATAAAAAATTAATTGGGGTTTTTTTTGTTCCTTTCATGATAAAAGGAACTAGATTAGATAGTACTTATAAGACTGAAGAAACCGGATACGAGGCGTTCATATAATACACCGTTGTGAACAAATAAAATTTTTTGCTGTTCTATTTGAATCAATAGTTGGTGCGGAATGAATAATTAAGGCTATGTTTGGACAGAGGATTTTAAATATCTTGATTTTGAATTTTTTAAAATACAACCTTTTTTGACTTTTAAACCCTTTGAATGAATTTGTGGAAATAATTATAAATCAATTGTCTAGCTTATATTGATGGTGTTGACTCGTGGAGGAGATGAATCTAAATGAAGAGTCATATTCGCGGATTATGTGATCGTCAACGGAATAAACGGTGGATTTGAAATGACTAGATTTGATGAGTCATTTAAGATATTTCAATATAATAATTAAAATCTATCACGCGTAAATTTCACATCTTAGAACTTCTATTATCATCATAAAATGCATGGGGATTTCAACTTGTAAATTTGAAATAGATTTCAAATCCCTCAATCCAAACGTAGCTTGTTTTATTAGGTTTTCTTCTCTCTATCATTCTCTTCTCGTTTCTCTTATTAAGGATTTGTAACGATTCATATGAGGGTAAAACCAAAAATTATGTGTCTGACTTCAGACCAATAAGCTTATGTTATGTGATATATAAAGTAATTGCTAAAATCCTTGCTGAAAAACTCAAAGTGGTGCTTCCTGTATGCATATCTCATTCCAAGGTGCATTTATTTCTAACAGAAAGATTGTTGATAATATTATCATTGCTAATGAATGCAATCATTTATTTTCATCATTATTTTTAAGGCCTTTTCAAATCTTATCAAACAAGCTTGTCTCAGTGGTGCTTATAAAGGTTTTAGGTTAGAGCTAAGGTCTCTGTCATTTCTCACTTGCTGTTTGTTGATGATTTCATCTTATTTTGCAAAGCAGATAAACACTATGCTTCCCATGTTCTTAACATTCTGAGAAATTATGGTAATGACTCTAGACAGTTGGTCAATCTTGACAATCCCTCCATTTTCTTCTCCAAAAATTAAGTTCGTAACGAAAAATAAAAATATCGTAAATAGAGTATTTTTTAGTGATAAAACTTTTTCGTTGTTTATTAAAAATTATCAAAAATCATCATAGAATATGTAATTTTATGATGAGAGTTAGAAGTGTCATAGATATATCATTTTTTTCGTGATAAATAAAAACTCACATCCAACGACTAAATCATTACAAGACATCATAAAAAAGTTATCACAAATTATAAATGTAATTTAGTGACGAAAATATATAATATCACAAAAATTACTTTAACATGACAAAATTAAAATTTTCCATTACTGCATACTAAATTGTGATATATTCTTACTTTTTGCACACAAAATTGTCATATAAATAATATTTAGGGACAAAAGTATATGATGTCATTAAAAAAAATTATTACAAAAATAATACTTTTATTTATTATTTAACTAATTATAATAAAATATACTTCTTTGCTGAAAAAACCCTCACAAAACATAATTTTTTTAAAAAAAATAAACTTAGAAGTCTGTTGAACACTATTTCATTTAATTCATTTACAAAACTAAGTCAATATAGTCATAACATACCACTACAAGAATGTGATGTCCAATCAAAAATTCCAACGTAAATATATTCCAATAGAAACCCAACGGAAATTTTAAATAGATATTTCATTGTTATTACCGTTGGAATTTTCCAATGGATTCCAACGAAAATTCTAACAAAAATATTCCATTAGAATGAATTTTCCATTGGAATTTTTCGTTTGATTTTGATGATTCCAACGGTATGTTTTCCAACGGTTGAAATATAAGTGAAAATAAAAATTTTAACGGAAACTGTTTATTCCAACAAAAATTCATACTGTAAAAAACCGTTAGAATAATGACCGTTAGCATGATAAAATTTCATCTAAATTCTAATGGAAAATTCATTCCAACAGAATAATTCCATTGAAATTTTTATTAGAATCATTCCAACAGAAGCTATACCATTGGAATATCCGTTGGAATTTTCATTAGAATATATTACTGTAGGATTTTCTATTGGAATATGACTTCTTCTTTTTTTTCTGTAGTGTACAACTTTAATAATTAAAAAATATGAGTAATTTAATTAATTATTTATCAAATATTATAAATAAAAACCTCAAATTTTTTTCATCCTTAAATGATATAAATACAAAATAAATAAACAAATAAACATAATTTATTTTTATTACATGGTTTGCATATATTTTCAGCATCAAGACATTGGATCCTTCTATGCAGGACAAATGGGTATGGTCTATTGACCCCCAAAGGACTCTACTGTGGTGGGTACTTATTCTTGCATCATTAATCAAAAAGTTTTGAATCTGGGTTTACTTGAAGGGAGCCAAGCTACATCTAGGGATAAGAAAATTAAATGAGATGCTGGGCACTTAAAATCAAGAACAAGCTAAAATATTTTCTATGGAAATGCTACAACAAAGCTCTGCTAGCAAGTTTGAATCTGAAGGATAGAGGAGTGGAGCTTGATCCTATATGCAGTAGTCGTGGTGAGGAACTTGAATCCACTGAATATATTTTCTTCAACTGTAGAAGAGCCAAATTGGTATGGAAAATTGCCCCAGTGACTTGGGATGGGTTAATAGGGGACACTAGCTGTTTCAGAAATTGGTGGTGGCCAACCTGCTCTTTGAACAGATCCTCAGTGTCTCAGGATAGAATACAACTCACCAAATATATTTTGTGGTGGTTGTGGAAGTCAAGAAACTTACAGAAGTTTGAAAACTGCATGATGCCAGAAAAGGAGGTTGTCAAGACAGCTGTGAGGGGCTGGTGGTTAGAGTTTTCTGCATCTCAAGTGGGGTAGATGTGCTGTGATTGAGTGGTTAATTACTAGGTCCTGTTGGGGTTCAGTGGTAATGTGCCATCCTGTCACTTGTCTGTCTTTGTGCTTTGTGGTTTTGGCTTTCTTTATCTTTGATAGGTGTGTATATAGCTGAAGGGCTCGGCCAGTTAGTTGCTGCCTTTGNAGTTGGTGCTTCGTTTTCTTGTTGTAATCCTCTTTTTCTAAGATGGCAGATTTTGATCTTTATTTTCCTTCCTGGTTGTAATGTGTTGTGTTAGTACTTGCTGGTTTAGGGCATCTCTGTATGGCCCTCTGGGTTGGTTTTGTATTTAGGATCATTGGATCCTCTGATTGTAAACTTTGTATTTGCTATGAGATTGTTCTATCGTTTTGAAAATAAAAAATAAAAAATTACAATTTAGTATATTACTAGTACAATACCCGTATACTACACGGGTACTTGTTAAGAAAATTATTTTTAAAATTAAATAATAATAACAACAATAATTGTTTAAAATTAAATATATGTATTTATTAGGCTAATTTGAGATTTTCATGGAAATTAATGAGCCGATTGAGAGCTTCCAAAACAAATCAAGGTTATATTAGTCAATTAATATCAGTACCAAAGGTTCCAATACAACTTAAGGGTTATATTAGTCAAACTATTGTGGAATTACTAAGTTAGTTTTTTAATATTTTTTGAATGTCCGAACCTAAAATTATTGATTTAGAATAATATTATTTTTTTATCCAAACCAAACTATGAAGCATGTTTTTTCGCCAAGTAGGATTTCGAAGCGTGCGAAGCTGCCAGTTAGGCTCAGCGCGTTCGACAATTATATATAGGGGGGATAACTTAAATTCGAAAAGCATGATGCGAGTGGTTCTATAAGTTGAATTGTCACTTTTTTTTCAAGAAAAGTCTACAATTTGTACCTATGAAAATGTCTCTACTTATCCCCTTTATATATAAATCCCGAATGTTCTGAGCCTAAATGGAAGGCTCGCATACTTTAGGATTCTATGTGACAAAATTTCATCCTTCATTGTTTGTCTTGGATAGATTTTAATTTACTTTCAATCCTAAAATAATTAAGTTCAGATTATCCATAAATATATTGATTAGTTATGGTCATTTTAGATATATAATTGCATTTTAATATTATTTCATATTATAACCATTGAATTGTAAATGTATTTTAAAGCATAATAAATTTTGTATTTTTTATCATTTTTACATATATAATATATAAAATTAATCATCTCTTGATGAGCTTCGATTTTACATCCATATTTTATGTATAAAATAAATAAATTATATTTATCTTTATAATAATAATAAAATTATTTATTAATATTAATTAGAACAATATTAATTAGAAGAAAATCTTTATCAATTTGTACATTTGTGTTTAAAGTAGTTATATGATACATAAGTTAGAAAAATTATTATAATATAACGTATATAAGTCGCACAAATAACAAGTGTCATTCTAAAATATATAATAAAATATATTTTATATAAACAAATATTTAAATTTTAAAACACTTTTCCTCATAAATTTAAAAATTTAAAAATGTTTTTTTAACAAGCACCCGTGTAATTCACGGGTGTGGTTTAGTATTATTTTAAAGAAAAATAGAAATGTGTGTATATGTTATAAAAATTATGAGTTTTCGCCAAGTTTCCTGTAACAATAATTGGTTGTTCACAAAATAACATCATATTAATGTGGAGTGCGTAATGTTTTGGCCTTTTGGTGTCATCTGAACAAATAACGCATTGTCACATATCTGTCCCATTTGATCTCATATAATGATTTGATGTAATAAACTCACGGGCACATTAAAGAATGGGAGCTTACAATGTACCGTACAGTTCTTTCGCCTCTTCATATTTGCGCTCATGTTTCAAAT